>QNQO01002007.1:0-169080 GCA_003290165.1 Berberis thunbergii | reverse complement strand
AATTACAAATTGGAAGGAACCCACACAAATACAAACCCAAAAACACCTCTCAATTGAGGAATTAGATTTTTGCAATGAAGAAGATGAGTTTTCATTCATTGGGTTGATTGCAGAAATGGGTTGTGTCCCAACAGCTTCACTCTGATAACAATGTATACAAAATCTGTCTTAACTTGCAACAATTCTTCATGTCTTCAATTAACATAACTAAAACATTAAAAAAAAAAAAGAGAGAGAGAGAAATAAAAATTGGGTCTTTACTTACAGGAGAGATTGGGAGCTTGTTTGGATCATTATTGGGTCTCATTCTGGTTCTCATCAAAATTGCTAGACCTTTCTTGTTTCTATTCATAATCAACAAACTTCCCCAATAACAGAAGTCTAGTCTTACTTTGCTTTGAGGGACAAAAATAAAGTTGAAGACCATAAGCTAGATTATGGGGCCCGGCTGGGTATCATTAAGCGGATGCTATGTGTTAACTTGCTTCAGGTGGTACAGAGTCATAGTAGTTCAAGGTTTAAAGTAAAACCAGTAACAATAGAGAGAGTAAAGTTTTGACTTGCAGAGGAGAGGTGATGAGATTGTGGAGGTAAAGAGGTGAGGGACGATCAAAGATTGGATCTTGAAAAGAAAGCTCGCGTCTTTTTGACTGGTGAGACTTTTACTAATGTTTTCTTTCAGCAACTATTACATGAAACAAAAATAAAGTTGCATCTGATTTAGGGTTAGTGTAGTTTGGGCAGTTCATGCCATACCCATTACTGTTGTTGAAGTTGTAAAGAGTCGGATTAAACAATACCCACTTCAGTTTAGATTCAAGTTTGTGAAAATCTTGATTTTTTCTGAGCTTTTTGAGCATGTAATCTGCATATTCAAAACCTATTTGATGAAATTCCTCAATAAGATTAGAAAGTATGAAAATAGCAAAACCCATTTGTTCTGTAAGGACATAGTGAGAATGAGTATTGACGAGGACGACGGAGAGTTGTATTAAGATAAAATAATACATATATCCTTCATCATCAAATTTTCATTTAGGGACTTATTTGAATTAATGTGCTACTTGGGTGATCAAGGTGCTCTTTCTTTGCCATACTCGTTACAACAATAGAGGACCTAATAAGTTAAGTGGAAAATACAATTTGAAACGTGGAGCTTTTGTTTCCCCTCGTATCTGCACGAACCTTCAGTTCTGGTTTGTAGATACATCTGAACTTTGACCAATTTAGAAATATTCACTATGCTTTGGACAATGTTTGTCTGAATAGGTTGTATAATCTAGGGAAAATCTATCAGAGTTGCAAGAGAAGAAGAAACTTGAAGCAATGATGACCATCGGTATTATAGTATTATGTAACTCTATATTATAATCTGTTGGCTCTGTTGTTCTGTTAAACTGATTTCCAGTACATATTTTGGGGTTCTATTAAGTAACTACCCTAGAATACATTTGTGATTCTGTACAACTAGGATGCACAAATACTTTGGAACATGCAGCCTACTCGTATCGGACACGTGTTGGATACTCCTCCGATATGCCTCCATTATGTGTACAATACTCTTGATCATGTCTTAACCATATCCAAAATGTACCCAGCTATTATTTGAGATGGTCTAATCATGGCCTCGTTACCTTAGCTCTATTGTGGTTATTTTGTTTCTTTTGTTGGGTTACAAATAATAATAGGAGAAAACGAGGATGTGATGAGGTGATTAGTCATGTTACTAATAAGTAATGATGATCATGTACAAGCATGACTTCAGAGTTTAGACTTTTTAGACTAAGTTGTGATATGCAAGACCTATGTTATGTGTTATAACTTTTGAATTTATGAGCTAGTTGTATCTTGTTGATGTTGATGCTTAATGAAGATGTATTGTGAAGCTTGAAGTTGTAGTATTATGTATTGTTTCGTGGAATAAATGAATGTCTTGATAATTTACATTTTGAAGCTTGAAATTGGAGTGTTTTTATTATGTAATGTCTGTAACTTTCTGTTCATTATATTTTGGTTTATATTATTATATATTTTTCAGTTCTATTTTAATGTCTTGTCTTTGCCATATAACAGTGTCCCTAGTTTTTGAGATATTGTTGTATTATCATGTCTGTATCATACCCGACACGATACCCATACCCATGTCCATGCAACTTTCCAATATAACAACCGTGCATTTATTTGCTTGATTCAGTATGTTTCTCGCATTAGATTTGGTTGTTACTAGGGTAAATTTGAAATTTTTTCTAGGAGGGAATGAGCTGGTTTTACTTCATCATGTAACAATGCTCTCGTTCATTACAAAATTTCAGCATTTTTGCTTGGTGGAAGAACTTCTATGATTATCATCTCTCTTTTTATTATTTTTGCTTGGTATACTTCATTTTGTATGTTCATGTGTACTTTTGATGAAGAACGAACTTTGGAGACTTATGCTTCACCTTTTCAAGACTGTATCTATAATAAAATTATTAGCAAAGGTGCTGAAGACCACCCTTTGGAAAGGTAATTTTAAATAAAGAAAATAAAAACAAAAGAAATCCATAGACAAACAACTTAAAGAATGACATAATATATTTTTACAGTTCAACAGGATCGAACATCTAAAATAAGGACATATCTTAAATTCCAACCTCCAACATGTGTGGAGACTGTATATTGCTGAGGTACTCCGTACTAGTGGCAGGCATTGGTGCGCTGTACATGGCCTTGCCCTTGACAACATAGATTAAAAGGAATTTTAGGGTATTTGAAGTCCAAAGCACATTTTCGCCAATAATTTCTTCACATAAGATTAGTATAGAGACTTGGAGACATTAAACGGACGATGCACAGCCAACTTTCATTTAGGGCTTCTTTTGCATTGGGCGTGTCTGTGTGTGTAGGCACAGTTTTGGAAACAGAACGATGGCACATCAGGTACCCTATTTCCTCCTCTTCAGGATTATTAGTGAAGTTCCTTTTTGTCAAGAAGTGTCACTCCTTTTTTTCTTTCTTGGTAATACTATTAACATTTGAAAAGATGAGTCTGGTCAGAATACTTTTGATGGTTCATCATCTCCGACGAAATTTCCATTACTTGGGTATCCAAATGCTAGCCTCTCAAAGATTCTCGGATAATCGCTCTACTTCATGAGTTGTTGTGCAGCGAAGGGAAAAATGATAAAATTGGTCTTTTCGTTATTCTTATTATGTGTAGAGTGCAAGCATGTTTGTTTCTTTAATTTCTGGAAATGGCTTTATTATGATTATCATCACACTTAACTTTTGAGGATGTCTATTTTGGAAATAAGTTTTACTATAATTCATCAGGCTCAGAGGATTTCTCTTGATAATTATGGTCCATTATAGTGTCATAACCTATTTGTTAGTTTGCTTCTGTTTTAACCCATCCATCTATGATATTCCCATATACTCTTTGTTTTTTCTAGTTAATCGGAGATGAGGAAAGGATTGCACCCCCAGAGGCAATGGATATCCTATGTGACACAAAGTGGAAGGCTGATCAATGTTATGATGACTAAAATACATCAAACTGGTAAAGTCTATCATTTTAGGGCAAGACGTCAGATTGCTCAAAGCTTAGGCCAGGTTGCCAAGTTCAATCGCCGGTATGGGCTGAAAACCGAGGAGAATGCAGGAAAGTAAGCTTCTTCAGAATCCAAGTGTTGGTAGATGAAATTAAGACCGTCAGATTGAGAGTTATGGTTGAGTTTGAACCATCTGTTACACTTCTTTAAATACCTGTTTATTTCATCTTTTTGTGTTCCTATGTCGTTTATTATTAGTTTGATCATCTAGAAGAAACATTTATGTTAAATAAGTAGATATCAAAATTTCGTCCAGTTTCAGTTAATTTATTTGTTGCATCATATTCTTTAATAATGTTTGGATTTTTATCCCCAGATGTGATTTACGTTTTGTCATTTGGGTGAGTCATTGAAGGTATATGAAGCTGATTATCGGGTAATAACATGAACCACTTGCAGATGCAGGAATTTCACAGGTACCATTCATGGCAACATCCTAGGTTCTCGACCAAGAAATATCGAATTAATTGGTACCGTAATGAGATATTAGGTTTTGAACAGGAATGACCAAATCAGCTTTCTGTTCCTTCTTGCAAGATTCAACCAACCCGAATAGAGCCTCTTTCATCCTACTCTTAAAAGACCAAACTCTTGCACACTATTTAGAGACTGCCCGTAACCCATAGATCTCCAATTTTCCTTCAGAAGCTACTGTATCATTCTTCTGAGAATGCACAAAGTGGTTTTGTATTCTGCTGGGCTTCCAGCAGATTTGCCCACTCTACAGCTTACATCGACTATGCAGTCATCATTGGATCTTATATTTCTGAGCCTCCCTCGAATCATTCTCTAAATTAGGGGGTTTGTCACCACACCAGTGGACAAGGATCGTGATTTCGTGATATATATATATTTTATAGATTTCGATATATTTTTTATTTATAGATTTCGATATTTTTGTGTAAAACTCAAAAAATTTAGTAAATCTACTCAACCTGGCCAGACAGCACCTATTAGTGCTTGGCGGAGTAGAATTTCAGCTTTACCCCTTTCCCCATGGTGGTGGAGGTGAATGCATGGGTTTGGAGAGACGGGTAAAATTGGAGTGTCAGGTTGAGTTGAATTCTTCCAAAAATTATGAAAAAAATTACATTTATAGGGATACTTGTGTACTTGGACTTCATTTAATATATTTTATGTGTTCATTAAGTATTATCTTTATCTTATAGCACATTGGCGTAGCTCAATATTTCCTTGTGCCGTCGAACTAGTTGAAATCAAGTTGCCAGTCTAAGCAAGATATACTTCTCAGATCAGTACATTATAGCACATTGGCGTAGCTCAATATCGAACAGCACCTTATGATCTTCTGGCCAATTTTCACCAAGGCTGATCTCTCTTCGTTCCCCACAATGAGCATTGGTTGAATATAGACAAACAATCATCTTCATCTTCAAACATAGGGTGCAATTCATAAGGAAGTGCGTTAATGATGTGTACTACTGATACTTTGCAAGTAGTGACAACAATTGAGCTTTTCCTTTTACTCCATTGTTCAACAAGGCCATCAACTTGTTCCAGTCTTGTATGCCATCACTCCAAACATCGTCTAACACTAGCAAAAACCTCTTTCCACGTAGTACTTCTTGAAGGCGGTATTGTAGAAGTTCTCACTCTTCAAATCTGCATGCACTTCCGGAAAGAGATCATATCATTTCTTTCATTAGACGTTTGATATTGAAATCTTTCGAAATCCAAACCAAATCCTGTCTTTATAGACCTTAGCTACCCGGCCTCCTGTCATTGTAAACCAGCTGAGCTAGCGCTGTCTTCCCAACTCCATGAAAACCAAGTATAGGACATATAGAGAGATCTTCTTGATTGTTGACGTTGTTAAGAAGTAGCTGCACTAAGTGTTCTTTGTCTGCAGTACTCCAACCATAATGTGGTCGGAATCTAGATATCTTTTCTTTGACCCACCAACTCAAGTCATCAGACCTCTCCTTAATTTCGATGAAATTTGATATTTGATCATCATTGGTTCTCTTCTTCTTCTCCTTTGCTATTTGACACAATCTCAGTGGTATGCGTTTGATGGTGTTAGAACTTTTAAAGAGGTGAATCCAATCATATATCAAGCGAAAGCAAGAGTGGATAAATTCACATGGTACTACCATGGATAAACACATGGACAATTTTAGACCCGTAAATAATTGGAATGAGTTTAATATTCCAAAAGATGGGGAGACAATTCATTGTTGATCTGCAGAACCTCTCCTCTGATTTCGGGTTTCTCTTCTCTGCTGCTTTGCTTATTATAATTAGAACTTGAGTTAGAGTCATGGTGGCCTTGGGATAGAAATCTACAATTAGAGATTGACTTGGAGTCATGAAAATCTTCAGGAAGGATTGCTCATACTAGCAATTTTATTGAGATGATTTGGAAACTAGTTTGATTGTGATTTAATGACCACTCATTTTCAAAAGGCCAAACTCGTACAAACCATCTAGGATCAGGGCGCAAATTAACAATATCCATATTTACCAGTAACATTATCAATTACCTACACTACATAAAATTGACATATTTGTAACAACTCCCAAACAGTAACACTTTTGATTGGGTCTACCAAACAATTTGAAGTTAAAATTAAATTTAGTAAAAAAAAAAATGAAAAACGGTTACACAAAAATATGATATAATAAATTGAACCACCATGAATAGTATCACTTGTAGTATCATACTCTTCACAATCATTTTATTTGTGAAAATGTGTAAAATTGTTTTCTGAATTGTCATAGTTAAAAAATGTTAATATTTTGAGGTTGTTACAAAAATATCAATTTGATCTAGTGCTACCATGACATTTTCATCGTATTTGTCTTTGTTATCGAGTTTTACATTGAGCCTCTTCCAAAGATTTTGTTCATTGTCGTAATTGGAGAAGAGGGTTTTGATAAACTGGAAAGCAAGCCACCACACTTTCTGGTGCAACAATTGCAACCTTTAGTATGATCATTTCTATTGAGAATATTCTAATTGATTGAGAATATATATATTGAGAATACTCTGATTGATTATGTCAATATTGTTGATTAGGAACTAGAATATTGGTATTAGGAAGGTTGCTTATTGAGTCAAGATTGTATAATAGTTTTAAGGAAGTTAGCATATTATATTGTGAATATTCTCTCACAATATTTTCTTGATTAGTTTGTATATAAACAGGAGAATGGAATGAGAAAGGCAGAACGTGATTCACACAAAATCAATTCTTTTGTGTTTGTTATTTTGTCATAGTATCAGAGCAATAGCAATAGCCATAGCCATTAAACACCGATCATGGCTGGCGGCAACGCTCCTACCGGCGAAACTCGGAAGACGATTTCACCTTATGACATCACTTCTCTTGATAATCCCAGACTTTCAATTACTCAGGTTCAATTGAAAGGGGAAAATTATGATGAATGGGCTCGTTCGTTTCGAACAGCCTTGAGGGCCCGGAAGAAATTCGGGTTCATTGACAGAACTATCACACAACCTGGCGAGCAGTCACAAGACCTCGAAGACTGGCAAACAGAGTTTGAGGATGACACGACTAGGACTGTGACCCCTTCCATGTTGGTGGAGAAGGACTCGGTTGGCAACATGATTCCTGGATTGTGTGTGGGAGAAGTACTTGGGTCTACTGGCCATGGTGGTGCGATTACTGGTAGAGCAGATGATACCACTGGAAGCAGGGAGTGTGCTAGCAGATACCAAGGTTGCAGGACTTATAGTCCCATTGGGAGCAGGAAACGCGAACATTATCAGCATAGATATAGGGGACGTCGCAGCTGTGGGAGCAGGGGAAGTGGTCACTGGTAACACGGGATCAGGATTGAATTTTGTATTGAATTCACTACGAAAAGATGCAGGGACAATGATTTTAATAGGTTGTGTTGGTCAGGATAGGACTGCACCTAGCAGACTCACCATCGTGCAAGGCCAAGGCACAGAGGCAAGGGCCGTGACGGTACCTGGAATCAGGACAGGGGATGTATTGTTTAGCGGAAGAGGGCAGTCAAGCGTTCGAGGCAGTGGTCGAGGAACCAAGGGTATGCATCGTGCCAACGCTGCTCAGACAGGTTCTGTTGGGGCAGGAATGACCGAAACAGATGCATCGCCACTGCTCGGCCTGAATACCGATCAGTGGCAGACGCTTCTCCAAATGTTGGGCGGGTCCAAACCAGCAACGACTGATAAGATGACTGGTAAGCCTTGGATTATTGACACGGGAGCTTCGAATCACATGACTGGCACGATCGGGGATCTCTGTGACTTACGGGAAATTACTCAATGCCCCGTAGGATTGCCAGATGGGAGGCCACTAAAGAGGGGACGATCATTCTTGACAAAAATTTATCTTTGAAAAATGTTCTTTATGTGCCAGGGCTAACTTGCAAATTAATTTCTGTGTCACAATTGACTGATCACTATAATTGTTTTGTCCAATTCACTAATGGTATATTGTTATACAGGACCGCACTTCGAGGATGCTGATTGGTGCGGGTGAAAGACGAGATGGACTCTATTACTTCCAGGGGCTGCCACGGGTTCACGCAATGATGATCAATAGTGTGGTATCTCTTGATCTGTGGCATAAGCGACTGGGTCATCCATCTCTACAAGTGACAAAGTTAGTTCCCGAAGTAAATTCTCGTGAAAGGAACAATACCTTCAATAAAAATTGTGATGTCTGTCAGAGGGCAAAGCATAGTAGAGATAAGTTTCCTGTTAGTGAACATAAAGCTTCAGTTATTTTTGAAACTATTCACACTGATTTATGGGAACCTTATAGAACAACTGTCTCTTGTGGTGCTTCTTATTTTTTGACCATCATTGATGATTTTTCCCGTGCTGTATGAATTTATTTGCTTGTTGACAAGAAAGAAGTCTCGCATACTCTTAAAATGTTTTTTTTTCGATGGTTGAGAGGCAATTTGATAAAGAAGTCAAAATTTTGCGCAGTGATAATGGCACTGAATTCACTTGCATGCGATAATATTTTCTTGATCATGAGATTGTTTTTCAAACGTCTTGTGCGAGAACACCTCAACAAAATGGGCGGGTTGAACGGAAACACCAACATATTTTGAACGTAGCTCGGGCACTGGGCTTTCAGGGCTTTCTTCCAATTGAGTTTTGGGGAGAGTGTGTGTTGACAGCTGGCTACTTGATCAATAAAACTCCCTCCTTGATCTTAAATGGAAAAACACCCTATAATGTCTTATATGGAAGTGCACCTACTTACGCTCACTTGCGCATTTTTGGGTCCTTGTGCTATGCTCATGTGAGGACAGAGGATAAGTTTGCAAGTAGAAGTCGTAGGGGCGTCTTTGTTGGGTACCCTTATGAAAAAAAGGATGACGTTTGTATGACTTGGAGAAACGGGATTTCTTTGTTTCTCGTGATGTTGTGTTCTCGGAAAGAGTTTTTCCCTTTGCAGATAATTTTAAATTAGACCACGATGGCATGCCTAATGTTGAGGCCGTTCACGAGGACTTTGAGGAGACATCTACACCTATATTGAGGGGGGTACCACGGAGTTTGTACAGCTAGAAGAGGCTGCTGGGCAACTGATTTGTGAGAATCAAGAGGATGCTGAAGAGTTTGTACAGCCGGAAGGGGTTACTGGGCAGCCGGTTTGTGCGAACCAGGAGGACAACCCGGAAGAAAATCAGGAAGATATGTTGGGCAGGGATCAACGCAGAAGGCAAGCCTCGGTTCAACTCAGTGTTACTCATACCATTCAGAAAATGAGTCCATCCGTATCCGCATCACCCGCACCACGACATTCCTCAGGTACACCCTATCCTATAGCACACTACGAGAATTGTGTTAATTTTTCTGTGCGACATAGACATTTTCTTGCAGCCTTGACAGCAAATCGGGAACCTGTGTACTATTCTGAGGCCACGAAAGACAGCCGCTGGCGGGATGCCATGCGACGGGAAATTGAGACTATTGAAATTAATGAAACCTGGGTTGTCACAGAACTACCACCAAGAAAGAAAGCTCTAGGATGCAAGTGGGTATACAAGATCAAGTATCATTCTGACGGCACCATTGAGCGATTGAAGGCTCGGCTGGTTATTCTTGGGAATCATCAAATTGAAGGAATTGATTACATAGAGACATTTGCTCTAATAGCCAAGATGGTTACACTGAGGGTTTTTCTTGCCATTGCGGCTGCCATGCATTGGGAAATTCATCAGATGGATGTCCATAATGCATTTCTACAAGGTGACCTTATGGAGGAGGTATACATGAAATTTCCCCCAGGTTTTCACGTGGGTGGGGACTTTCGAAAAGGTGTGTAAGCTTAGGAAATCATTATATGGGCTGAAGCAGGCACCCCGGTGCTGGTTCGCTAAACTGTCAACTGCCTTGAAGAAATATGGTTTTCAGCAATCTTATTTAGATTATTCTTTGTTTACTCTACAGCGAGGTGCGGTTCAGCTCAATGTTCTTGTTTATGTCGACTATCTCATCATCTCTGGGAATCATCCAGTTGATATACGAAATTTAAGGATTACCTCAGTGCTTGTTTCCACATGAAAGATCTGGGTCCTTTAAAGTATTTCTTGGGGGTCGAAGTGGCACGCGGACCAGATGGGTTTGTGCTTTGTCAACGCAAATACGCGCTTGATATCATTTCTGAAGCCGGATTGCTAGGGGCAAGGCCCGCGGCGGTGCCATTGGAACAGAATCATCGACTCGCCTTGTCCACGAGTCAAGAGCTCGCTGACCCGGGGCCTTACCGTCGCTTGGTGGGACGGCTATTTTATTTGTGTTTCACTTGACCCGAATTATCTTATAGTGTTCATATTTTATCTCAATTCATGCAGCATCCTCCGGCGGACCAATGGGAAGCTGCTTTGCGGGTGGTCTGGTACTTAAAAGGTAATCCGGGTCAAAGTATACATTTGAGTAGCAAGTGTGACATGCAGTTACATGGGTGGTGTGATGCTGACTGGGCTGGATGCCCTTTAACTCGGCGGTCCCTCACTGGTTGGTTGGTGTTCCTTGGGAACTCGCTAGTATCTTGGAAGACGAAGAAGCAACATACAATATCCCGCTCCTCCGCAGAGGCGGAATATCGGTCTATGGCTATGACTACATGTGAGTTGAAATGGCTAAAAGCTATTTTAGCTAGCCTTAGGATGCCTCATACACGTCCTATGTCTCTTCATTGTGATAGTCAGACGACTCTCCATATATCTCAAAATCCCGGATTTCATGAACGGACAAAACATATTGAGGTCGACTGTCACTTTGTCCGTGATGAAATTGTTGCTGGCCATATCAATCCCACATTTGTCCCATCCAATGTGCAACTCGCTGACATTTTCACAAAGACATTGGACAAACGACAATATGCGTATCTACTTCGCAAGTTGGACATACGGGATCTCCATGCACCAACTTGAGGGGGGTATTGAGAATATATTGATAATACTCTGATTGATTATGTCAATATTGTTGATTAGGAACTAGAATATTGGTATTAGGAAGGTTGCTTATTGAGTCAAGATTGTATAATAGTTTTAAGGAAATTAGTAGATTATATTGTGAATATTCTCTTGATTAGTTTGTATATAAACAGGAGAATGAAATGAGAAAGACAGAACGTGATTCACACAAAATAAATTCTTTTGTGTTTGTTATTTTGTCAATTTCTATTAGAGGATGATTAATTCTATAATAGATACAATAAAATGAATGCGATCCTAGTACATGATATAATCATATTCGTTAACAAATAAGAAGAGGGCTATAAATAGCAAGGCAGTGTCCATATAATGTATGCTATAGATATTTAGGAATAGTCACATTTATACATCTATGTTATCTCATCAAGGCCCATCAACTTGTTCATCATTTAATACATCTGTGTTATCTCATCAACTTGTTCATCATCTAATCATCTAATACATCTGTGATATTTAGGAATAGTCCTATGTGTTATCAATCCAAACATCTTCATCATCTAATACAATTAAACCCTGGAGTTCAACCTCAAATATATTTTAAAGAATTTTATGTTTTAGTTTTCCCCAGTCTCTTATTGTAATGTGATAATAATTATTACTTATAGAATAGAGTTTACTATAAATGTTCTTTGAAATATGGGAGCACTTAGATTTTATATTAAGAAATTATTTCAAAATAATGAATTGGCATTGTTGTAAAAAAAATGCATGAAATTTGTATTCATTAAAATTTCATGAATCTTTTCCTATTTCTCAAAATGAAATATAAAGTTCACATTTTTTACAACAATCCAATTCATTCGTTGGGAATGATTAGTCGTATTCACTTGTTTTAAAAATGTAAAATTATCTATAGCAGAGAGAATTTACGACAATCTCTACTATAAGACTGTAATTTTGTAGAACATGATAAAAAATTGGAATTTAAAAAAATGCTAATTAAAATTATTTTAAACATAAAAAAAGGAACCAACTCGTGAACCACATGTACGCAGATCAATTAAACAAAATTTGTTGACAAATGCAAATGAGCTTTGCTAGGGGTCGAGTGAGGGAGCGAGGGATCGGTTGTTACCACCCCATCCGTCTCGAGATGAGTACATCAGCTTTGAAATGCACAATGTTGCTCATCTCGAGGCAAATGGGTGGCTCCATCCACCCCTCGCTCCTTTCCCTCGTTCCCTCCCTCGACCCCTAGAATTTTCGAATGCAAATATATGCCTTCAACTAGGATGGGATGGGATGGATGGTACGAGATTTTAGGGACACACCATGATGACTTGGAAGTTGAAAATGAAGGTTGTACTACTACTTAGTCATGTGATGTGCTTAACTAAGGTTTAGTGTTCATGTGAGATGTATATTCTTTTACTTCAAACCATCCAAGTGTACATGTTTTCTTCACCCATTTGCGTACTCATTACCATAAACAAACACGATTTACTATCAATCCTAGATCGCATATCTCGTCCAATCGTATGGATATTGGCGCGCCTAGCCTATCAATCATGTACAAAAATGTTTCCATCCCTTAATACTACCTTAAAACTTTGCGTATTAGTTGAGGAACAAGGTGTCATGGGTCGCGGACTTGCAATTAATCTATCCAACACTCCAAAGATCACATCACCAGTCTAACTAGGGAGTTCAACGTGAGAGCAAGGTGAAACTAGTCACCACTCCAGTTACAAACTTGCATTAAATCCAGGGGGGGCTTCACGTAGTTTGTAAACGCATTTACTCTCCATAACACGAGGTACTAAGTAGTCCCCTACTGTATTAAAAACATGAACTCTCCCTCACCTTTTCACACCAAAACCTTCTCAACTTTGACATCAAATGACACTATATATATACATACCATGCTCCCCATCCCTGTCGTCGGTGTGTAAAAATGCACAGTTTGCACCTCCGAATTGTGTATACAATACCAATAGTTTTACTACTACTACTTGTAATTATACAAGTTGTCGAAGGAGGAGATGTGGAACAGAACAATACTACTACTGGACTAAGAACGACTTCAAGATGGCTGAACACAGTGATCAATCCACGGGTAATAGGATGCTGGGACCGACCATGGATATGCAACGAAGGGAAGTTCCCACCGGTGATCAATAAACTGTGTTGTAAGAACCGGTGTGTCGATGTGACTTTGGACATGAACAATTGTGGGGTTTGTGGTATTAGGTGCCCATTTACATGGCAATGTTGCAATGGGTTGTGCATTGATACACATATTAATCCCTTCCATTGTGGTAAGTGTTGGAATAGATGTTCGTTTATGAGCTTGTGCTTCTATGGTATGTGTGGTTATGCAAAACCTTTACCTCCATTTCCATTTCCTTTCCCTCCCAAGCAACCTTTTTCTCCATTTCCATTCCCTCCTAAAAAACCTCTGCCTCCATTTCCTTTTCCTCCGAAAAAACCATTCCCTCCAAAACCACCTAAACCATGTCCTCCAAAGCCTTCCAAGATGGGTCCTCCTGCACAGGATTTATAAAGATTGATCTGATCATGTTGCGCATGCACCATGTTAATTAGTTCATGTTCCGCTATAGTCTTTGAAAGTTTTCTTGTTGCACCTTGGATGCCAACATTCTCTTTGTCATATCGGGTAGAGGTTTATTTATAGTATTTCATATCGTCGATTCTTAATTATGGTGCAAATGGAATTGTTTTTAGGTTGGTGGACAGGATCATGCTACTGATTGAAGGTATCTAATTTGTATCATGATCATCTTGTGGAATGCTTTTAAGCTAGCTTAGATAATAGTTATTTTCACATTATCCTGTAGATCAGTTTTATGGAAACTAAGTAGATTATTTGTGTTGTCAAATTGAATAAAAGCAAAATAATTTCATGGTTATGAGATGAATATTGTTCTGAATAATGCATTATTTACCGTCTCTCTTTCATGGATACATTTTTTGGTGGATGCATGCATGATCCTCGAAAAGATTACAGTACATTTCAACAAAGCTATAAGCTCCCATCACATTTCTCAATCACCAAATTCTATTCGATCAAATTAACTAATACATCAGTAGCTAGTTCAAAACCAAAGATTAGCATAGGTTAATATCATGAAACCATCCGAAGATCTACATGAAAGAAATTCTACACCTAAAACTTTGAAGTTTGAACAACCTGATCGTATTTAGATGGATTAAACACTAAATTACCCTACTTGAATTAGGGGGAAGTAGACTAATGGAAAGCCCTTATTGCCTTCAAATCTGTGACAAAACTAGTAAAAAAAAACCTATTTGAGAATATAATCATTCTAGTTCAAAAGTGTCATATTATCTACTGTCTTAATTAGATCCATTAGATTGAGATATTAGCATATGCTCCAGTTTTTAGCAATTATTGTCTGATGAGGAATTTCATTTGATGTATCTACTTGTCGCGGTAGCAAGCTAGCTTCTTTCAGTCTCGCGCATATTTGTGACCATACAATAATAGTACAACCGGAAAGAAATTAGATTGTCTCCACCATGGCGCCGGTGCTATTTCATGCCTTTTCTCAGTAGGGTCGTGTGTTAGGCTTAGTGTATATTTCAATGAAACAAAAAATAATCCTACCTAATTGAGAGGGGGGAGGGGTCTATTGTGGAATCCAATGCTCTTTTTTTTTTTTTTTTTTTTTTTTTTTGAAAGGCAAGCCGGTTTTTTCAGCCTAGGATCCGTAACCTAGTCCCGAGATGCGACCTACGGGTCGAATACCACCCCGAAATAAAGATGCCTCCAGTGGGTCTCGAAGCAAGGATCTATGGAACAAGTCCACAAAGCCTTAACCAATCAATCACAGCCCCTTTGGCGAATCCAAATGCTCTTTACCTGCGAATAAAAATGATATTTACGAAAATTTATCAATTTTGTGCTGTCACATAATGACTCTTTTTCTAGAATATAGTTTTGAGGCTCTAGGGTTATCGCTTTGATGCACAATCCATGGTTTAGATCTAGGGGAAATTGTTGATGTAGTTAATATTTAATCTGCAAAATCATATCACACCAGCAGACAGAACTCTTGATTTAATCACTTTACTTGTAGCTTTCCACCATAATGTTATTAGCATTTTCAAGGTCTTCAAAATCCTATTACTAGTGGAGGTATCACATTACCCCATTTGATAAGAAAATCTGAATCTGACAATGACCATTCAATACAAAATCTAACTCAAATCATTATTATGATTTTGTAAAGATAAATCCATAGTACTTTTTTTCATGTAAAAAATTTGGGCTAAATCAAAACCAATTTGATAAATTCTGATCTTCCTAGCTCCCCAATATGATATTATGGTACCCCTATAAAAGGCCCCTTCTTTTGGCAATACATTTCTAATGAATGGTTTCCAGTGCACGAGATCTTGTAGCACAAGTCAAAATAAGCAAATACAAAATTTAAGAATAATTAAAAATTAGAAAATAAATCTTTGAATATTGCTCATCCTGTAGGCCTCATTGCTAATAATCAATAACCGAAAGAAAAAAAAAAAAAAGTTGGCACTCTTTCGATAAATGTCAAAGTCACTATTTGGTTGTGGGCTTTCAATTGGAAGAATTTTAGAGATGTTACTTTTTCTTCTTGTATGTTTTGTTGGGAATGTATACTCTTGACCGAGTGATTCTACACAGCGAGGAAATGGGCGAGGGGAGTGAGGTGGCAGGGGTGGGAGCCGTTCATCCTGCTCGGGATGCACACGCAAAAAGTCAATGCATGCATCTCGAGTGGGGTGAACGGCTCCCACCCCCGCCACCTTTCTTCCCTTGCTCGTTTCCTCTCTCATTTCCTCGACACTTAGAATTTCTCTTCCTGACTTGATCACATTGTATAGTTTTTTTTTTATCCATTAGTAGCTTTTTTAACCATCTTTTTGAATATATCAGTACAATATCTTATTTTTCTATAAAAGTATCTGGAAAAAAATGGTTCGATTGGTCAATTTTGTAGTTTATTTGATTTTCTAAAAAAATCCATAAAACCCATTTTCGAGTTGGGATGATAGTAAAAAACGACTCACTCGCTAATTTTGACTAGCCAATTTTGACTAATAAAGTAGTAAATATATTTTGGTAATTTGATCCCCTGATGGGCATGTTGTGCTCTTCACTAGGCTTGAAATTTCAAGTAGAAACAGAACGAAAGAGATGGAGCTGACAAGTGACACATTCAACATACCTTGCTTGGCATCTCCTTTTCCAATCATCTCTTCTTCACTGTTTGTTTCCCTTCCTTTTGTTGCCGACACTCTTTTTCTCAGCTCTATTCATTCCATTTATTCATTCACAAAGCTTCGAATCTTTCCATCATCTTCTCTTTACAATGCTGATCACAACATAACAACAACTCCAACAAAGTTTCTCTGCAACTACTAGCAATGTTGTTCAACTTCTTTGCTTCTTTCTTTGCGGCTTTGCTCACAACGTCTCTTGTTGTAGCCTACACTGATTCTTCCGATGGTACCTTCTTCTTACACTATAAAAATAGATATCTAGTTCTTCAATCAACTCAATATTTGCTATGTTTTTTTCTTTTCTTTGTTGTTGTAATGTTTATTATGTAGTTTTTGTTCATCCATTTTATTTTCTTGTAGTTGAAGCTCTAGTGGTTCTATACTCTACACTGAATAAACCCCCTCAGCTCACTGGGTGGAAGTCAGGCTGGGGCGATCCCTGTGGTGAATCATGGAAAGGGATCACATGCCAAGGGTCCTCCATCATTGCAATGTATACCAATTTAGATGTTTTTTAAGAGAATTTTAAAGAATTTATTGACATACACTATTGCTAATGGAATTGGTGCCTTAATTTGATGATACTGATAACAGTCAAGTTCCTGGATTGGGACTCAATGGAACCATGGGTTACGTACTCGAGAATTTTGCCTCTTTGAAAACTTTGTAAGAAACCTCATTAATTTATTGTCTGGATCAAATTGTGAAGTTTTATTTTTGACTAATTACTACATTTTTTTTTAATGATTAGGGATTTAAGCAACAACCAGATTCATGATTCTATTCCATTTCAGTTACCGCCAGATCTTATTAGTCTGTAAGGTTCAGTTACTCCATTCAATCTTATTTGTTATGTTTTGCCCAATTCCGGTTTTTTACTTGGGTGTATCTTATTGTGTAATGCAGCAATCTTGCAAGCAACAATTTAACTGGGAGCATACCTTATTCCATTGTCACCATGGTTTCGCTCAATTATTTGTGAGTGATTGGTTTTGTTTTGTCTAGTAATGCCACTATGGCTTTGATGTTTCGGAGGTCTGACCCCATAGCATACATAACCTTGTATCATTTGATTGTAGGAATCTTAGCCGTAACTTGCTCTCCCAATCAATTGCAGATGTTTTCACAAGTCTTCAACTCCTCTCAGCATTGTAAGAGCTTCTCGCTTATAGCTCATGAGTAGTTGTTTTAATTTTTTCTATTTTTCGGTAAATAATTTCACGGGCATTTATGCATTATTGCATCTGATTTTCATGGTTTCCAGGGACCTCTCTTTCAACAGCCTTTCTGGCGATCTTCCTAATTCCTTTAGTTCGCTGTCCAACCTTTCTATTCTGTGAGTACAAATGAATCAATTTGAATGAATTAGTTGAATACTTTGTCCCGACTATGATGATTCAAGCGTCTGTTCAATGCTGCAGCAATTTGCAAAGCAATCAATTAACGGGCACAATTGATGTTCTTGCTGATCTTCCTCTAAGAAAACTGTAAGATTCCTTTTGATGGCCTATCTCATCGTCTTAGTTTCCAGTTTCCATCCAACTGCTTGCGACTTAAACATCTTTATCTTTTGGCAGAAATGTTGCTTACAACAATTTTAGTGGTTCGATTCCAAAGCAATTTAGCCCTGCTTCAAATTTTATGTAAGTTTTTACCATATTGGCATCCATTGTTTGCGACTCTGTTTGGCACTTTTTGCATTCTTCTTACTTTTAGAAGTTATTATATAAGACAGATACGATGGAAATTCCTTTGACAATGTCCCTGCTTCGCTTCCGCCTCCTAATACTTCAGCTACTCCCGGAAGATTCAATAACAATCACAATCATACCGGACTGTATGCAAATACAAACCAGGGATCTTACAGCCAAGATTCTCATTCGGGTCATCAAAAGGACAAGGGATTAACGCCAGGCCGCATAGTAGGTGTTGTTGTTGTTTCGATAATAATGGCTGCTTTTGCAATGCTTGTTCTTGTCATTTGCGTTAGAAAGTTTTCAAAGCATAAACATGAGAATCAAACTAGTGCAAGTCCTTTGGTAACTACTCCAAGACATTCAGCTCCTTCATCTGTAGCAACTCTGCCGACTAGTCAAGAGGATAAAGGTAGTTTTACTTGATTCACTTTGACTTGATCATAATTCATTTCAACAAAAAGTAGTTTCCTTGTTTATGTTTCAAAATGGCAGGTAATTTCGACAAGTCTGAATGCATGTTAACTCTACCACTGACATAAACAATGACCATGTTTCCTGTTGCCATCTTATCAACCTTCCTGACATTTTAGGTGTCTCCTCTACTTACATTTTGCAGTAACTAGTACAGAGATGTTAGAGCAACGTGTCAGAAATATGCCTGCTGTTACCGATCTGAAGCTTCCACCTGCAGATAAATTGGTTAGAGACAGAGTACAGGGGGAAAATGGCTCTTCGAAGAGATTACAAGCCCCTATTACTGCTACTTCCTATACGGTTGCTTCTCTTCAAACAGCGACAAACAGCTTTAGTCAGGAATGTCTTGTTGGTGAAGGTTCTCTAGGCCACGTTTACAGAGCAGAATATCCCGATGGAAAGGTGATTACAATTCAGCCTTCATTTTGAGAACTGGACTTCAGAATGATTCCAATTTGGTTGTATAGAAAGCGTTTTCGTTCCTCAAATTTCTGTCTTTTTCTCTATGAACTATATTGCACCACTCTCCTAATTGACTGCGATAAATGGCTGATTATTAATTGTCTGTTCTAGATTCTGGCAGTAAAGAAGATCAATAGTGCAACAATTTCGTTTCAAGAGCAAGATAGTTTTCTTGATGTTGTTTCAAACATGTCACGCCTGAGGCATCCAAATATCGTTCCGTTGGTAGGATATTGTGCTGAGCATGGACAGCGCCTTTTAGTCTCTGAATATATTCAAGGTGGAACTCTGCATGATGCATTACACTTTGTTGGAAATAGTAGCAATATTCTAACATGGAATGCTCGAGTCAAAGTAGCACTTGGCACTGCTAGGGCTCTAGAGTAAGTTAATGGTGTGATATTCATTGATACGCTTTAGCCTGCCAGAAGCTTAAGGTTGGCATCACCTTTTTCAGGTATTTGCATGAAGTGTGTTCACCTGCTGTTGTACATAGAAACTTCAAGTCGGTCAACATTTTGCTTGACGAGGAGCTGAACCCCCATTTGTCAGACTGTGGGCTTTCTGGACCAATGCCTAGCAATGAACAGCAGGTAAACAGTTGCGGTTAATCATATTTTTCTGAAAATCACTTGCATATTGTCTACATTACTTAGTGGCGGTGTTTGATTAAGATTTATATACGTTTCACAGGTTTCTACTCAGATGGTTGGTTCATTTGGCTACAGTGCTCCTGAATATGCAATGTCTGGAATTTACACTGCAAAAAGTGATGTATATAGCTTTGGAGTAGTTATGTTAGAGCTGTTGACAGGTCGGGAACCCCTGGACAGGTAACCATGATCATTATTTCACCATTTTCTTCTTCTCTATTCTGCTATTTTTGCCTGCTCCAGTCCCCTGATTCATAGTCTATTAATTTTAGTTCTAGGATCAGATCAGAGCAGTCTCTAGTCAGATGGGCTACTCCCCAGCTTCATGACATTGACGCCTTATCTAAAATGGTTGACCCTGCACTAAATGGCATGTATCCAGTGAAATCCCTCTCCCGTTTTGCTGACATCATTGCTCTATGTGTTCAGGTATGTTATTTTCCTGATGTTCATGATGAATACTTTTCTATTGCAATCGTGCCTGTGTTTTTCATGAAAATATGCATTTGAAACTTGATATGTTTTACTGAACTTCTATATTTTACCCTTGACAACCGTTCTTGTGGTTGCTTTTATGTTAGGATCAAAACTAAAATAACTCGTAAACTGAATGTGCAAGTGCTGATATTAAATAGCAATACCAGTATTAAAACCATTGAGTAAACTCTCGACAATTATGCAAATGAAAGAGATTATGGAGTGCTTGTGAGGGATGAAGGACTATATCACGAAAATGCAAGCTTTATCCATTTTGTTATTGGATTTTTGCAGCCAGAGCCAGAATTTCGGCCTCCCATGTCAGAAATTGTGGAAGCACTAGTTCGCTTAATGCAAAGGGCAAGCATAGTCAAATGACACTGAAGCCATGAATCAGGAATTCCTTAAAAACTTTTCATCACGAAGCGGTTGGTTGTATTTGAAGAGGGACTTAGTTTATTCCGCAATCTTTTTAAGAGATTGCCTGTGACAAGATAGACAAGGATCTGGATGAAACGTTGATCAGTATATAGTTCTGTACAAACCTACTGTTTGATAGTGCAAATTTAAGGTATACATTTAATGTGATTTAGTATGGTTGCCTTAATCGAGTTTTACAATGTATAAAGAGGAATGCTAGCCACCTTCTCCTTTTCAAGGATTGTGATTTCGTTTTTTAAGTTAATTTTGGTCACCTGATTTTAAGAAATATTTCTCAAAATATGTCAGTGTGTAAAGAAAAACTTAAAAATCTTGAGGATAAATGAAATATATCCAATGAATTTTGAGGGTATATGAAATATATGAAAAAATAAATGCAAGTAAATGAATTTATTAAACACATTAAATAAAAGCTTAAATACCAAGAAATGAAGCAAATATGAAATTAATATATAATTAAAAAATCATGGTGTGGTTTCAAAAATCAATAACATTAGAAGAAATGATAATTGAAAACCCAGCAATTTTTTGAAAAAAAAACCTCGAGAAAATGATTGATACCTAAATTTTAATCTGCATAGCACACAATATTTTGAGAAGCAAGGTATGTTTTATTTTTAATTTTGGCCACAAGTTTTTATGATCTATGTGTTAATTTTGGTTTGAATATAATTTTTAATTTTTTTAATAGACCATATTTACAACTTGAGTGCCAATTTTATGTTTTTTTTTAAATAGCTCAAACTTGTAGAGAATGCGAACACAATACTACCGTGGAAAAACACATCCCATGGATAAGTGGAGTGGGCTTAATATTCCAACACTATCTCTCAGCGAAAGAAAAATACAGAAAATTTTTGCAGTGATTGTACTGGATGAGACTCGAACTCACAATCTCCGATGTAAAAATACGAATAAGTAAATAAATATCAATTGCTCTCATCAATAAAGAAACGAGCAAAATATATAATTTGCTCCATCCGTTTTCGTTTAATCAAAATAAGAATGTTCAACCTCCAATATCTCAATGGATTCCTTTAAATACGTAGAGTGTTTAAAGGTTTGCATTTGGATATAATGTATTTGGATATAATGCATTTGGATATAATGTATGTTTCTTATTTACTTAAAATTTTAATAAATAATAGTGTTCATTACCTGTTGGCCGGAAATTATGTATCACTAAAAAAAACTAGAGCTTCTTATTAAATACTTTTTTTTCTCCATGCATTTCAAGAACTAACTTGCACATGAATTATGTTTTTCACTAATTTGTTCGTGCTAAAGTTTGTAGGAGTTGTACAAACAATCATAAGTAATTTGTTAATGCTTCAGCTTGATTTGATAGGTACCCCCATTGAGAAATGTCTACAGACGTTATGTGAGACCCTGGAGTGGACGAACCTGAGGTGAGGGTTAAAGCTCAATAGGCCCGAGAGAGGTTGGACGAGCTACAAAGGGGACATAGTCCCACATCGCCTTAGTGCGGAAGGAGGATGTGTTATATATGTGCGAGGTTGGATCCCCATAGTAAGATGTCTTTTAAAGTCGTGCGGACCGATTGAACCCAAAACAAACAATATCTTACTGTGCGAATCTTACCTGGTTGCACATGAACTTTGTATTCCATTACTTCATTTAAGTTGAATTTTTAGGGGAACATGCAAATTAATGTGAGGAATACTGTGTTAAGTTTGACTTGATTCAACAAATGCTCCTTGATCAAATTTTACATGTCTCAAATTGCATTACTCATTTGAAATGAGAGGTGGGTGGGGAGGTAGGCAAATTGAATTTTTTAATCAATTGACATTCTTATCAAATACACAATTATAATATAGTATGGTTTCCATTGTATAAGCTCAAACAATAATAGAAACCCAACCAGTTTTATAAGCTCAAGTGAAAAAAAAAATTTCTTTTAATTTACAACACAAATATAGTGAAATTCATAAGAGTATCAACAAACCCTGATTCTAGGGAGGGATGGAGGGAGAGAGAGGCCTGTGGCAGGCCCAATACCGCTCATCCTCAAAAATGATGGGCGGTGTTGGATCTGCCTCCCTAACAAGGCTCATCAACAAATCCTAAAATCCATACTTTAAAAAGTACAATGATATAACTCTCAGAAATTCTAAATGTCGAGAGAGAGCATGGGATAGTCAGTCACCGCAAGCAAGTAAAGATATGACAAGTCGAAAGTTTGACCTAACCAGATTTATTAGCGTAATCAAGAGAAGAGAAGAGAAGCGAAGAGCAGAGAAATCAATAATATCGAATATCCCAACCTCCACCCTTACATTTCGCATTCACTTTCCAAAACACCCCTCCCGCTCCCATCGTTTTCGTGTCCTAAAACTACCTTACTCTGTTTTCTCTTCTCTTCTCTGCTCAACAATGGCGTCTCCTTCACCTTCCTCAATGACCCCAGACCCTTCAAATCTCACCCAAACAAACCCAGACTCAGATTTTCGAATCCCAAACATCCCCCCAATCCGCATCCCAGATCGATCAGATTCCACCACCCCCACCACAGCCTCTGCCTCTGCCTGGTCAAGCTCCTTCTACTCCAGATCCCATTCCACCACCCCACGTAGTCGGCAACCCTCCCCTAGAAGCCCTGCTGTGTTTCGTGACTTCGGGTTCGGATCCGGAACCGGGTCACCACTTCCCTCTACCAGGTTCTCAAATTCTAATCGAGCTAGTTCTTATTCGAGCTCTGGGTGGGGTGGGTTTGGGGTTTTGGGGTTTTTGAGGAGGAAACAATATCTATCTCAATCGATTCAGCTACATCGAGGTGGTGGGTTGAAGAGGAAAGTAGGGGGGAGGTTTTGGTACCAGAGGAAGGGAGTGAGAGGTCTAGGGGTAATAATTGTGCTTGTGGGGTTTTTTTTTCTTGATGAATTGGTGGATGCTTTCGCAGCTACAAGATGTGGATCTTAGTAATAAAGATGGATTCTTGAATGGGAATTCGTCTTCAGTTCAGGTATTTGTTGGTTTTGATTGATAAAAATTTGATCTTTTTAGAGCCTTTACTTCTTAAAATGTTGAGTTGCACTAGTTATTATAAGTTCTATTTTATACTTGAACTGAAGGAGTTGTCGTTGTAACTCAATTATGGTAACAAATTTGGGATTGCGGAGTATAAGGGAAAGGGATCAATTTGGAAATATTCTAAGTTGATCTGGGAAGTTTGAATTTTTTTTTAGAGTTTAGATTGCATAAATGAAGTTATGGAAAAAGACATAATTATATGATGAAGAAAGGTATAATGATAATTTAAAACAAATCTGGATATTCTTAAGTTTAGGGGAAGTCAGCGACTTTAGGTGGTGTGATAAAAAAAATAGTAATGATAATGGATCTGTTGGGTAATCAAATTGTGAATATTTTGATCTAGGGAGTAATTGTAGTAATAATAATTGTATCTATTGAATCTGTTGGGATATCTGGTTGTGTATATTTCGGTCTATAGAAAGGCATTTAAGGAACCCAATTTTCATATCAGAATTTAAAAACTGTATATGAGGGAGCTTCACCGCAACTGTAATTTGTGCTTAGTAATTACATGATCCAGAATTAGAGACAAATACGGGTTGGTAAATCTAGTAATTTTGTGATGCACAATTAGGTTTTGTATAAACTCAAGTGTGATTAAGATGGCATCGGTTGTTTTTTTGTTTATTGGTTACATGCAGGGAGAATGGAGAAAGTTTGCTAAGGGTAAACGGCCACAGAGAATTATACTTTCCAGAATGTTAGCATTAGCAGCCCATTCACTAGCAGAGGTAGGCTTTGGTTATCAGCACATGTACTCATTTGTTTTAATACACTGCTGCAAGTGTGTTGTTATTAACTCTCTCTAGGTACTGTTATACATTTAGGGAGAAGGAAAACCTGAGCCAAAGGATTTGTGGCAGGAGCTGCTTGGTCCAACGTCTTCTTGGACTCCTTGTGCTGATCAACGAAACTGGGAACCTAGTGGTAACGAACAAAAACTTCCTAACTTCATAGTGTATAGAACTTTAATTTCTACCAATTCCAGGTGGCTTTATGTGTGAAACTTTGAATCGTAGAGGGAAGAAATGGGTACATCCTTGTGAGTGCAAATGGTGGAATGAATCAACAACGAGTGGCTGTGAGTGATTTTTCTTGATGAAATTTCTTAAATCTCCAACGCACACTTTATGTTATTTCAAATCTTAGCATGATTTTGTAAGGGTGTTTTGTAGACTGTTCTTTTATTGCAGCTCAGAAATTCGAAAAGTCAGTACCAAGTTTTTTAACATCACCTGTTGTGTACAACTTTTAACAGGTGTGTAATGCTGTTGTTCTTGCTCGCTTGCTTAATTCTACTCTGGTTCTACCAAAATTTTTGATCAGTAGTGTTTGGAGAGATGCAAGGTACTTTTCTTGGTCAGCTCTCATTTGATGTTTTATTTGAATGTTATCTCGTAACGTTCTGATTGTGCATATTGTGTGGATATTCTGTTGGGGTGGGAATCAATCAATAGGAAAAAAAAGATTCAATTCACAAGCACTAGAAATTTTTTCTGGAATCCAAATGGGGTCAAAACACTACCAACAGAGCAGGAGAAATCTTATTCTCTTCAATTGTTGAGAAAATTACTGAGGAAACGTCAGACGCACAAACACTCCCTACAATTGATAATCCAAACCCCAAGAATCCCTCGCAAGATGGAGCAGTCAACACCTTCCTCTAGTGGCCTAGGTTGATCACATATTGTTTTCAAGATCAGTTACAAAATTCAGGAAACTAGGAGAGACCAAATCAGACCATAAAAAACAGGCTAGAAGTAAACAGGTTACGTTCACCTAGTCCCACTCTTGGACCCCAAGACCCAAACCTTGGGGTAGGAACTTGCTTGTTGTAGTGGTTTCAACCTATAGTATTGGCCTCAAGCTAAAGCATTTCCTCTTTACATCCCCATTTCAGATAGAATATTTTTACAAAACTTACTATGCTTTCTTTGTTTTATATCTGTTATTCGAGAAGAGTAAAAAGACCATCACATTCGGAACTCATATTTAGCTTAAATATAATTAATGTCTACTTTAATGACATAGAATGGTTTTATTGGGTAATTGAATGTAAGTATAAGATATAGTGAGATTCTAAAGTTGGTTGTATGCATGGAGTTTCTTCTGAGAGCCATCTCTAAGTTCTGAAATGAATTGGAACTTTCACAGGAGTAAAAAATCTGATGTACTATCATGATTGACTGGTCTTTTTGCTCGTTGGGTGTCAAAAGAATGTTCTTTGCAAGATCCATTCACTTCATGCAATTTTAATTTTTATTTCCTTAAATCTAGTTTTGGTTGAGGATAATACAATGAAACAGTGGACTTTCCGAGCTAGAAAGTTGGTTAGCTATGGTATTGTGCCACTACCAGAGATTTGTAGGGTTTAATGCAAAATAGAGGAGTAATTTATGGTGGAAATTACTTGTAGATAGTGCCATTGCATTGTCATCACACATCTGGATTATCGAAAACTCAGTTAAACAATTAAATACAAATTTTTAAAACGCCAACCAGTCCTTAACTTAGCCTGTCAAATTCAGCCCTAGCTTGACTTGTTCAATAATCGAGTCTGTTAGGTTGGAGATCTTGTTGCTTGCAACAGATGAGCCAACTGTTAATGCCTTTCAATATTACTTCCATTCTTTTACTTGCATATAATTGTTACCAAGGAAAAGTTTGGTGCTGCAAATGCATGAAAAAATGGAGATCGTCATGCTCCAGATTTTTACCAATTTCTTAATATGATACTAGCTAAAGGGATTAGAATGTTCTCAATATCTGTTATTTTTTAGGATTTTAATGTTGTCATAATTTATTGCACTATCTTAGAAATTGAAATGTGACAGTATCAAATTCTACAATTTCTTAGTCAATTCGGCGATATCTATCAGGAAGAACATTTTATCAACTACCTGAAGCCTGATATCAAAATAGTGAAGGAACTTCCTCTGGAACTGAAGTCGTTAGATTTGGAAGCAATTGGAAGCGTCGTGAGTAGCTTTTCTGCCACTTTTCTCCCACCTTTCTCCAAATAGTATCTGCAGTTCTTTTCCATATATCTGTGTTACTGATAAAGCTCCCTTCAGGTGACTGATTCAGATATTATGAAAGAGGCTAAACCTAGCTTTTATTTGAAACACATTCTTCCAATCATACTTCAAAACAGAGTTGTGCATTTACTTGGATTTGGGAACCGTTTGGGGTTTGATCCTATACCATTCGAGCTGCAGGTATATTGATTTTACCACCAAATGTATGGTCTTTTTCTTGCAGACATTTTTGTTATGTAATACAGTTTCTTACCTTTATTGTTCATAGATTGTATGATGTTTACTACTTCACTCCTAACTTGGGTAATTCTTCTAGAGACTTCGATGCAGATGTAACTTTCATGCACTTCAATTTGTCCCAAAAATTCAAAAAACCGGTGCCTTGCTCCTTCAAAGGATGCGCCAACATACATCACATTCAGGACCACTTGATCCTCATCTACTTGGGCCATTTGCAGCTGAATCTGATATTAAAGGGTCTGCAAAAAGTTCCAGATATTTAGCTCTACACCTGAGGTTTGAAATTGACATGGCTGCCCATTCTCTATGTGATTTCGGTGGAGGGGAAGAAGAACGAGAAGAGTTGGAAGCATATCGTGCAATCCATTTCCCCGCGCTAACACTTCTCAAGAAGACCACAAAGTATGCATCATATTGTTACCTGTCCATTTTACATCAATTAGGATAGAGATATAATCTAAGTTAATAAATTATGGAAGTACACTTTGATGTCTTCTTATTAAAAACATTTTGACATAAGTATTAATGATTTTGTTACCAGTGAACTAATTTTGTTTCTACTAGACTACCTTCTGCTGCAGCACTGCGTTCTGAAGGGAAATGCCCGCTTACACCGGAAGAAGCAGTACTTATGCTTGCCTCGCTTGGTTTCAACCGTAAGACACGAATATACCTGGCCGGTGCACATATCTATGGAGGGAAGTCAAGGTTGACTGCTTTGATCAGCTTGTATCCTAATTTAGTTACAAAGAGAACCTGCTCTCACCATCTGAGATTGAACCATTTATGAACTTCTCTTCTCAGGTAATTGACGTTTTCTTTTGTTCTTTAAGTTGAGCCTACAGTTGACTCCCGCAAATTCAGGAGCTATATAAATCTTTTATTTCTGTAAAGTTGTCACTTGATGGATATGTGCTGCAACTGATAAGGAAATATAGAACTAGTGATTTATGCTAAATGTATTCGAGGACTTGTTGCCAGGTACAAATAACGTGGTCATCTACATTGGGACTTGGCTGATTGTTTTTATTCTTTCACTTCTTCCAGGAATTGTTTTCTAATCAGTGAGTTAGGATTAGTTGTTCAGGCCTCAAGTTATTAGATTTTAAATAAGCCCTACAACCAAGAAACAAACAAATTCAGTTGTTGGTTTGTTTATGGAGAATCGTAGTCTGAAAATTGATCTTCAGCTTTTCTGGGTTGAAACCATAAAGCGAATAAAACTGTTCCTAATTGGTGTTTATTTGTAGTTTAGGTTGTACCAAAAATTGCATCAATACAATTGGGATCTTCACCATTAAGGAGTCAATATAAATCACGTCGCCATTATCTGTTGGCTTGTGTTTTGCAGTGTAGCTTTTCCATCTAAAATCCTAAGTAGTAAACTGAAGAATCTCTATTTAGAACTTTTTTACTTCTTTCCATTTAAAACTGAGTTGAGTGTTGATTTCTTGCAGTTGGCAGCCCTGGATTTCATAGGTTGTGCAGCTGCTGATGCATTTGCCATGACAGATTCTGGAAGTCAGTTGTCATCATTGGTAACAGGTTATCGTATTTATTACGGTGGAGGAAAGATGCTAACTGTAAGGCCAAACAAGCGTCGTCTTGCAAGCATCTTCTTGAAAAATTCCACAATAGAATGGAGTGAGTTTGAGGAGAGAGTGAGGAAAGCAGTCAAAGAGAGTAAGCAAGCTCAAGAAAGACCTGTTGCGCGAAGTGTATACAGGCATCCTCGGTGTCGAGAGTGTATGTGCATCATGGAATAATTAGGTTATATTGTGTCAATTGATATTGTATATTATCATTTATAATGAAAAAATTTCATTCTTGATTGAATTTACCATCTTGCCTTTGAATATGTGCCCATCTATAAAAATTATATATTCCTCGAGTGATCACACAACCAACTATTTTTGGTAAATCCTGTGGGGTTCGCTTGTAAGGACTAACAGCGAAGTGAATAAATGTGACATTTCCATTTCCTGCTAGTCCAAATCGTCTGCAATAATATGTTGCAGATACAACCTGTTTTACTCTATGCATAGAATTTCTGACACCGCGACAAATTATCCAAAACTCTTGAACTAACACGACACTAATCTGCCATTATCTTACAAAACCACGAAAAATTATGGAATAAATAATTACCCAATTATATAATTTGTTGGTAACTATTGAAGATGTAAATTCAGAGCATAAAATAACAATTTGTTCCGTCTATTTTTCCTTACTGTTTTCTACACTGCATTGTAGTTATATTTACAGATACATGAACCGAAAGAAAACCACCAAAACCACCCACATTGTGCTCCTAAACACTGAATAACCACCCATGCACTGAAACTGAATACAACACTGAAACTGAATAACCACCCACTCACTCTTAATACTCCCCCTCAAGTTGGAGCATGAAGATCTCGAATGCCCAACTTGCGAAGAAAATCATCAAATTGTCGCCTAGCAACGACTTTAGTAAAAATGTTTGCCAATTGTTCCCACTTTGAACATAATGTGTGCTAATAAGACCATCCTGAACAGCATCACGAACAAGATGACAATCGACCTCAATATGTTTCGTCCGTTCATGAAATACTGGGTTGGCTGCAATGTGCATTGTTGCTTGACTATCACAGAACATGCGCATAGGGAGCTGAATTAAGACACCAAGTGAACTCAAGAGACACTTCAACCATTTCAACTCACATGTAGCCGTGGCTATTGACCGGTACTCCCGCCTCAGCCGAGGACCGTGATACCGTGTCTTGTTTCTTGGTCTTCCAGAAAATCGGAGATCCTCCAAAAAAATGGCAAATACCCTGTCATAGAACATCGTGTAATAGGACAACTGGCCCAATCAGAATCACAATATACGCTTAGCCGAAAATCTGTAACCCTGTGCAATAAAATACCTTGACCAGGATGTCCCTTCAGGTACCTAACAATCAGTAGAGTTGCTTCCCAATGACGCACGCGTGGTGTCTGCATGAATTGTGCCAAAGTATGTACCGAATAGCATAGTTCAGGTCGTGTAATAGTCAAGTAAATCAATCGACCAATCAACCGTCTATACTTCTCCGGATCATCAATATAGGTACTGTCGTCGATAGCCAATCCATGATTTTGCTCTAACGGAATGTAGATGGGCTTGCTGCCCAGAAGCCTTGTCTCTGCGATAATGTCCAGTGCATACTTTCGTTGAGACAGAAAATTTCCGTCGTTGCCGCGAGCAACCTCTAGCCCCAAAAAATATTTCAACTTTCCCAGATCTTTCATATGAAAACAGTTATTAAGATACTGTTTAAAACAACTCACCGAATCCTGGTCATCCCCTGCTATAATCAGATCGTCAACATACATAAGAACGGCTAGAAAATTTCCATTCCGGTTCAGGGTAAACATGGAATAATCATAATAGGACTGTATAAATCCATATGACTTCAATGCGTTGGAGAGTTTGGCAAACCAGTTTCGGGGAGCCTGTCGCAAACCATACAAAGACTTGTGCAAGCGACACACTTTCCCAGAAGCATCGCTGGCAAATCCTGGTGGAGGATGCATGTATACTTTCTCAACCAAGTCTCCATGCAGGAACACATTCGTAACATCCATCTGATGCAGCGTCCATCCTCGAGCTACTGCCATCGTGAATAGCACACGAACAATTACCATTTTTCCAACTGGAGCAAAAGTCTCTGTGTAGTCAACACCTTCTTTCTGATTATTCCCAAGTACCACCAGTCATGCCTTATGGTGCTCAATGCTGCCATCTAAATTGTACTTGATTTTATAAACCCATTTGCACCCAATGGGTTTCTGTCCCGGTGGTAAATCTTCCACAGTCCATGTACCATTATCCTCCAATGTTTGTATTTCCTCCTTCACGGCATTACGCCAGTGGACATCCTTTACCACATCAGAATACCTAGTAGGTTCACAACCTGCAATCATAGCTGCGAGAAAAACGTCTGTGTTCATAGTAAAATTGTCACAATGTACATAATTAGTTATAGGATATGGAGTACCTGAGGATCCTGAGGGGGGCAATGCCGACGAGACTCGTCCAAGGAGGTGAGTGGTGTGACAAATATAATCCTGCAAATGTCTTGGAGCTCGTCGATCCCTTGAAGGACGTTAATCAAAACCGGAAGTAGAAGTAGTTGTCGTTAATGGGTCTTGCTCCACAATCGGTGTATCAACATTAAGGCTCCCTCTGGCATCTAAATCCGTGGTTTCCAACTCAGACGAGGCATCTGTAACTAATGGTATCCCGTCATCCACCATGACGGGACCTGACTCTAACAAGTCATCATCTCTCACAGCAGGTGAATCAGCAAATGGAAAGGTATTCTCACTAAAAACCACATCCGCGAGACAAAAAATTCCTCGGTTTCTAAGTGATACAACCGCCAACCTTTCTTTCCGAAGGGATAACCCATAAAGATACACCGTCGACTCCGAGGTGCAAATTTATCTGAACTTCGAACTCTAGCATAACACAAACAGCCAAAAACCCGAAACATGTCGTAGGATGGGATACGACCAAATAGGAGCTCATAAGGGGTCTTGCCCTCCAAGACCGATGATGGAGTACGATTAATCAAATAACCAGCCGTCAAAATGCATTCTCCCCAAAACTAAATGGGTAGATTAGCTTGAAATATTAAAGCTTGAGCAACATTAAGGATATGTCGATGCTTTCTCTCTACCCGACCATTTTGCTGTGGCGTGCCTACACATGAAGTTTGGTGAAGAATACCACAACTCTCAAAGTAGGATTTAAAACATGTAAACTCAGTTCCATTGTCACTCCGCACAGTTTGAACATTAGTCCCAAATTGTCAACACACCATAACACAACAATTCTTCAACACACTACTCACTTCAGTTTTCTCAAGTAACAAATAAACCCAAACCGCCCGAGAATAGTCATCCACAATTGTCAAGAAGTAAACAGCTCCACAAGAGGAGGGAGTGCGATATGAACCCCATACATCACAATGAATCAAAGAAAATGGCGCAATTGCTTTCTTATCACTAATAGGAAAAACATCTCTAGTTTGTTTAGCTCTAAGACAAACGTCACAAGGCAAATCAGAAGTTCCACTAACATTAAACTGAAACTTTGGAACATATCCCACAACTTGATACGAGGGATGGCCAAGTCTTCGATGCCACAATTCAGATTTGTTGTTGACTTCAACCTTGCAGGCTCGAACCTTTGTCACACCACGTATTATGTAGATCCCGTCGCAATACTCACCCACACCAATCAGGATCCTCAAAGTGCAGTCCTGTATCACACATAACTTATTAGTAAGTGTCACAATATATCTAGTGTCATCAAGTAATTTTCCAATAGATAATAAGTTACAAGTCAATTGCGGAACAAACAAAACATTTCGTAATGCAATATTGTTCCCTAGGATCACTGTTCCCTAGGATCACTGTTCCCTGTTTAGTTGCGGCTACATGTGAGCCATTCGGCAGCCCCACAGGGCAAGGCTGTTCTACATCTTCGATGTCTGACATAAATTCAAAGCTTCCTGTCATGTGATGCGAGGCCCCTGAATCAAGAATCCAGTCAGTCCATTTCTTACCGGACAGTTTTTTGGTGTTTGATTTCTGGTCGTTTAACAATCCCCGCACTACAAGAAAAATTGTGATCAATAGCGTTTAAAAACCGCTATGACAGCCGGCGCTATAATAGACCCAGTGGATATTATAGCGGTTTTAAAACGCTATGGTAAGTTTGGCTTTTATAGCGTTTCAAAACCGCTATGGTAGCCTCTGCCATAGCATTTAAAAAACGCTATAGTAGACTCTAAAACCGCTATGGTAGACTCTACCATAGCGTTTTAGTATACATAGCAAATTTTTTTTTTTTTTTTTTTTTTTTTACTATCAAATTACTTTTTATTACATCTCATAAGTTTTATGTCTACAAAATAAAATTTTAAATGTGCCAAAGTTAAACATTTCCATGAATGGAGGCAAAGTAATGTAATTAATTAATAAACGGTATTACATCGAGTCACAAAATCTATCAAATAATAAAAATAATGTAATTAATAAGATAATGTATTACAATTATGGTACTTGGGATAACAAACTGAAAATTAAGCGATGGTTTTGCCCATTGGATCAATGAGAATCATGCCAATAACACCACCCGCTTCTCTAACAAAATGGCTTTTTTGCTTCCAAGGTCTGGGAGTTCAAAAGCACAGACAACGATCTTCCCTTTTATCAAGCTACGATCAAGAGTGTTGTTCTTGCATAAGCTGAAAAAACATATCAAGACATAATAATTAGGACTGGACTTAACAGAAATGAATGGTTTTCACGAGGAAACATGCTTCAGTAAAATTTCAAATGCATCAGGACATTAATCGTGGAGTTTGCACACTTATATGGACTTAGTTCTCCTGACTATGCAAAAAGAATGCACTGAAGTGATGGTTAAGACCATTCACTAGGATTAATTTTCTGCGAGGACAAGTCCTCGTGCATCCATCAGAGTCCAAAACTACTATTACTTACAGATCAAAGGGAAACTCATTAAACTAGACTTTCCATTTAGCAGAACAGAAAGAATACACATTGGTTTTTCTTATTGGAGAGCAGAAAATAGTGAGTTGTGCATATACTTGCCCTGTAGATACAATGACTGGATCCTTAATCAATTCTAGGGATATAGGACAACGGAAATCATCCAGTATGACAGGAGATTTTGGACTACCATCAGCTAAGACCAGTAATTTGACCTCTGGATGAAGACTTTTTTCACTCGCAAAAGCACATAAGCTCGGATTCTCAATCTGCATAAAATCTTTGAACTTTTTCAGTAGCATTGACATCTTTTCAATGGTTTCCTCAGGATCTCCACTTACAACAACCATCTCATGCAAAGCTAGAGACTCTTGTTTGAGGTCTGCAATGCTCATTAACTGCAACTTTTCTGCTAACCTCCGTAAAACAACTGGATCTGCATCTGAATCATTTACTTTGTTGTAAACAGACAAAAGATCCTCGTAAAGCTCAGCATCAGGCGTATCTATCCGTCCTTTGGCTCTTTTGAATTGAGCAAGCATGAGTTCCACCTAGATGGACAACAAACTTAAAATACAGGATTTTTCCAGCACTTTTAATGGCAAGAGAGAAATAGATCTGCCCCCAAAACTAAGTAAGAGAACTGAACTGGAAAAAAGAATAATAGCGTAATAACAATGAATAATAATTGTAATAATAATAAAATAGTGAATAAGTAAACACTCGGTAAGTAAGAGGGGAAGAAAGAATTCCAGAGCTAGCTTAAATCCTTGCCAATATCACGCCAAATGCAAATCACTCTGAGGATATCTAAAACTTCTTATTAAAAATGAAATACTCATAAAGGCAACAATCTGTCTCTCCTGTCCTCGAATACTCGACGCATATCCAATAAATTATAAAAAATAAAAAAAATAAACAAAATCCAAAGATGAACTCTGCAAAAGATGAATTTCTACCTGTTCCTTCACTTCATCTGATATCTCAAGTTTTTCGTAGTAAATTCCACTCAAAGCCTGTTCTAGTTGAGTTGTCACTTCCTGGAATTTTTTCATTATTTGCTCTCTCTCTAGAACCTGCATGGAGAACAAGGGTGCTCAGTTCTAACACTTGCTATCAAAACATAAGACAAAAACACTTGAAGTCTTGAGGTTGACATGCATAAACTATGATAGCGATGTAGTTTACTTGATCCATTTCTGCAACATAATATTATTATATGCCCAAAGGGTTAATGTTAAACAATACAAGGTCAGTTGTAATGGAAATACTGGTAACATCCCCATTTCCTTACCCTGTTTTGGAATCATGTAGCTTATAATCAAGAGGATTATTCAAAAGGAACCAAAACGTATAGGTTGGGAATGTGTGAGGTGATTAGAAATAGTGTCTGCTGTGGAGTATTCGTACAATGTTGTTGAGAGTCCCACAAATGGTCATGGAGAGTTCGGCAAATCCATTGAACAAAATAGTGACAATCGCAAAAAACATAGCACCCATAAAGACATTTTCATCTTGTACGTTGTTACATTTCATCTCAGTTCAGAAGAAGAATGACAATGCAATGCAATGCAATGCATGCTATAAAGACCAGCTGAAAACAGGACAGAGTATGTTAGGATTGATTACCGCTTAAAAAAGACGAACCAATTCCAAAAAAAGCCGACTGATAAAAATGATCTCTGCATATTCATATTTTACTCACTTGCAACATTTTGAAGACGTAGACGAAAGAACTCCTCTTCATCAGCAACCATTCTCTTGAAAAATAGGCTTTCAATAACTCTTTCTTGCTAATTCCATACTTTGAAGTTGTTAAAGCTGCGGGGTGGCTCTTTTTTCTGTCATATGGGGTGCTCAGTTCGCTTGCTAGCTTGCGACCAACATGGAAGGATTGAAATGCATTTACAAACTCCTGGATAGGAACATAGGCATATGATTAGTCTCTATTAGCCCAGTACTGCTGCTGGTCGCCTCAAGAAGCAACGCTCAGCAATAGAAGCAGAGATTTCGGCACCAAAACCTCCTGTCACTGGAGCTTCATGACTAACCTAACAATAGGGCACGGGAAGATTTGGTTAAAATCCAAGAACCACAATCAGAAAAAAGATTGTGGAGAAAAATTCACTCACAAGTAGCTTTCCCGTCTTTCTGACTGATGCTTCTACGGTTTCTTTGTCCCAAGGGATCAAGGTTTTTAAATCTATTAGTTCACAAATTATTCCATCCTGCAAAACCACAAATATCAAATGTGAACCTAATCATTCAGTGGTGATAATCGACAACTTATAACCTTACGAGCAGTGATCTGCTGTGGGCCGTACTCATTCAGATGAACATATACCTTTTCAACATCCTTACATGCCTCTTCCATGGGAGCAAGTTGAGCTCCCCACCCCACAAGTGTTATGTCACTGCCTTGACGAATCACCTGATAAAATATTACATGCAACTTTCTAATATCTACAATAACTGTTCCAATGAGTATCTCTCAGAAAAGACATACCTCTGCCTCCGACAAAGGCAACAGGCCGCAGTGCCTCCCATTGTTCCTCGGTCAGATTATTCAATCTTTGCTTATCTGCGTCAGTCAGTCCAGCAGACGTGCCACCAGACAGTCCTGAAGTTGAGTTTGCTGAGAATGCGTCCTATCCCTCTGAACGCACCTCGGCCAACAATCAGGATATCCTATTAATTGGAAACAGGAAGTTGAGTCCAGCAGAAGTTGAGTGCTGCATCCTCCTTTCGGTCTGTCACCCCACCAATCAGGATATCCTATTAATTGGAAATAGGAAGTCGACTCATGTCCTATACGTTCACAATTTCTGCACGTATTTCTGCCTTCTGTCGCACGTGGTTTTGTTTGAGTGAAAAACGCCATAGCGTTATTTCTTTTGTCATCTCTGTTTTGTGCCACATCACGATGTCTCTCTTCTGTTACGATCATTGCGTAAACTCGGTTCAGGTTGGGTAAAGGATCCAAATTTAGAATGATAGAGCAGACTATGCCAAAAACCGAATCGTCTAGACCCATTAAAAACTGATGAACCTGTTCCTCCTCCCGTCGCCTGATCAGATTCTCAGTGATCTTGCATTGACACCCACCGCAGTCACACGTGAGAATGGGTTCGTAGTTGTTAATCTCATCCCACAACATTTTCATTTTCCCAAAGTAGGCTGCAACAACTTGCCCATTTTGTTTACAGTCAGCCAATTCAGCCTTCATTTGCTGCAACCGTGGTCCATTGGCAACCACAAATCGCAGTTGAAGATCAACCCAGAGTTCCTTCGCCGTTTCCCGATACGTTATGGTTGAACGCAGGGTTGGTTCAATGGTATTGAAAGTCCACGCGACAAGCATGGAATTAATCATCCACCAGTTTTTGAGTTCCGAATTATTTTCGGAAGGTTTGTTATAGTTCCATCAACAAAACCCAATATCTTCTTCCCCCGCAACGCTACTCTTATGGTTTTTGCCCATTCTTCAAAGTTTATTCCCTTTAACTGAATATGCGACACGAAGCTCCCTAGATGGTCCGTCGAGGTCAATGTGTATGGAGAGAAAACATCTTTGGTCTTGGTATTGCCTGATCCTCCAGCCATGTCAAGGCTCTGATACCATGTAAATTCATAGCATAAAACAACAATTTGTTCTGTCTATTTTTCCTTACTGTTTTCTACATTGCATTGTAGTTATATTTACAAATACATGAACCGAAAGAAAACCACCAAAACATTGTGCGCATATACACTGAATAACCTCCAATGCACTGAAACTGAATACAACACTGAAACATTGAAACTGAATAACCACCCACTCACTCTTAGTAGTTTAAGAAGATGCTTCTCTCTGAGGTTTTTGATAGTTGCAAACCGAATTATGCACTTGGGTGCGTAGTCTCTACAGGAAATTTGGTTACTTTTCAACTGTGAATTTTCTTGTCTATAGAGGTTAGGTTAGAAGCCGTAAAAATGTGATTTGTTATCTACCACATGATCTACTTTAGAACCCTTTTGTTCCAATCTATGTAAATTTGTTAGGCACCCCTGGCTCCACATTCTGTCAAAAGGGTTGGGGAGAGAGATTATGTCAACAATGGAGGAAGGACTTATTACAGGCCATTATGGATTTGAAGAAGAAAGTGGAGAACAAAAGTTATGTAGTCCACACCCATTCATTCACTTGTTTTTGTTGTTTTTTTTATATTACTTTTTAATGTGTGTTTCATGGAGTCCGTCCACACCCTAGCCTTTTTTTAATGGATTTGTTGAAAAATCACATTATTGAAAGACAGTGACTTTGCAACTTGCATTATTGAATACTTAAAATTGTATTGGCATTGAAACAACTTGAAGAGAGAGAGAGAAAGAACAACCTTTACTTGAGCATACCATAGATTTGTTATCTGAGAATTAGGTGTGTTGAAGGAAAGAAAGAAAGAAAATTGCAAAAATATGGCTGAAGTTGCAGTGAATCTTGCGGTGGAGCATTTGATTCCTTTTCTGATTGAAGAAGCAAAACTGTTGAAAGGGGTGCGGGGTGAAGTCGAATTCATTAGAGATGAAATGGATTCGATTCGGGTGTTGTTGAAGGATGCTGATGCAAGGGCAGAGATTGATGATGAAGTTAAGGTGTGGGTGAAACAATTGCGTTTGGTAGCTTTCCGGATGGAGGATGTTTTGGATGAATTTCGTCTCCGTGTGGCTCAACAGCCCCTTCGTAGTGGAGTGCTTGGTTGGGTTCGCAAGAGTTTTGGATGCGTGAAAAGTTTGAAGCCTCGTCATGTAGTGGCCAGTGAGGTTCAAGACATTAAAGGAAAGTTGATTGAGATTAGTGAAAGAAAGGAGAGGTATCAGTTCAAACGCTCGGTTCCAGAGCTGGATAAACCCAGTTTTCGTAGCTATAACCGTGCTGGTTCATGGAGAAACATCAGTTCCCTTTATACGGATGAGTTGGAAATCGTGGGAATTGACAAGCCTAGAAACCAATTGCTAGACTGGTTGATTGAAGGACAAGAAAAAAGATCATCTGTGTTTGCAGTGGTTGGAACAGGTGGAGTTGGAAAAACTACAATGGTGAGGAAGGTCTATGAAAGTGATCAAGTGAAAAGTCATTTCCATTATCGAGCTTGGATTACTGTGTCTCAATCATTCAAGATCGAGGATCTTCTTATGGGACTCATCAAGCAATTCCATGAGTCAAGGAAGGAATCATTTTCACTCGCAATCAACGAGGACTTACCTGATCTGATAGACATGCTCAGGAACTATCTTCAAGATAAGAGGTACGTGGTTATTCTCGATGATGTTTGGAGCGTTGAGCTATGGGATTTTCTAAAACATGCATTACTTGATAACCATTGTGCTAGTAGGATAGTGGTTACTACCCGTGCAAATGATGTTGCTTCTTCTTTCGTAGAATCTTCCTCCCATATTCTCCCTCTTGACCCTCTACCTTTAGAAGATGCATTGGTTCTTTTCTACAAAAAAGCCTTCGGATCTAATTTCAGAGGACAATACCCGCCTGAACTAGAGGAATTGTCCAAGGACATTGTGAAAAGAAGTGGAAGGTTGCCATTGGCTATTGTTGCCATGGGCGGTCTCCTTTTAACCAAGGACAAGACAGTGTTGGAATGGAAGAAATTTCGTGATAGTCTTTCTTCTAAGTTTGGAGAGGACCCTAAACTTAAGACTATTATGAAAATAATTTCCCTTAGTTATCATGACCTTCCTTATTACCTCAAACCATGTTTCTTGTACTTTGGTATAATTCCTGAGGACCATGTATTTCCATCTCATGCCCTGATTTCATTCTGGATATCTGAAGGGTTTTTGAAGAAAGAAAAAGGGAAAACATTAGAGGAAGTTGCAGAAGACTATCTCGAACAACTCATTAGTCGGAATTTGGTAATGGTAGAGGAATCAGAAAATGGGTACGTTTTAAAATGCAAAGTACATGATCTGATGCGTGAATTCATTCTGTCAAGGTTTATTGAGGAAAATTTTTGTGAAGTTCTTGATGGAAAGAGTACCCCTAGTTCATATGAGACTAATCGTCGGCTTTCAATCCAAAATAATACTGGTGCTGAAAGTGTAATGAAAAGTATAAATTCATTCTCTCTTGTTCGTTCAGTTTATGTATTTGTATCAGATAAATTGCCTGCGTCATTTGTGCACACAGTTATTTCTGCTTTCACACAACTAAAGATCTTGGACCTATGTGATACACATTTGGACACTTTACCTGACGAAGTGTCAAATCTTTTTCATCTGAGATATTTGGATCTAACTAATACGCCTATCAAGGAACTTCCAAATTCTATTGGAAGGCTCCAAAATCTTGAAACATTGTTTCTCACAGGTACCTGTCTTGTTGAATTGCCATGTGCAATCTTGAAGCTTCAAAATTTGCGGCACATTACAGCTTATCATCAAGGAAATAATAAGGCAGTTAAGGTACCAGAGGGTATTGGTTGTCTGACAGAGTTGCAAACTTTGTACAATATTGATGAAAAGGGAAGCCCTAGTTTGATCAAAGATTTGGAAAAGTTGGTCGAGTTGAGACATCTACGCATTTCAAACTTGCGACGAGAAAGTGGGATGAAGTTATGTTCTTCACTTGCGAAGATGAACTATCTTAAGTCCTTTGCTGCATGTTCAATAGAGGAAGAAGTTCTTGATTTGCAGTTTGTATCCTCTCCTCCTTTGCTTCTTCAATCGCTAGATTTGGATGGGCGCCTGGAGAAATTCTCTGATTGGGTTGTCTCCCTTACCAACCTTACATATATGGCTTTAAGTCATTCCCGACTAAGCGGCCATGCAATGAAAACGGTGCAAGACTTACCTAATTTACAAGATCTTTTTCTCGAAACTCATTCTTATGATGGAGATGAGTTGCATTTCCACAGTGAAAGCTTTCCCAAGCTCAAGTCTATAACACTAACTGAGTTAGATATGTTGCACTCAGTGGTAATAGAAAAGGGTTCCATGCCCACCCTCAAAGAGCTATCTATTGAGAATTGTGAACAGCTAAAGATGATTCCTGAAGGCATAGAACACCTCAGAAACCTCAAAGCTCTTTTTATTTCATATATGCCAATAAACTTCACAAGAAGGCTTGAAGAAGATGAAGGCGAAGACTATAGGAAGGTGAAGCACATTCCATCAATTGTCATTAAGTGAGATGAGTGAGATGGATCATCAACTACTCCATAGCATAGCTCCGCTTGTGAGTATTTTCAAATTTCATTGTTCTTTGTTTTTTGCACTAGTAGGAATGAGTGGCATAGCATAACCAATTACATGATTTTGTTTCATGTTTATGTTAATTGTATCAAACATTACAATAACTGAGTTACCTTTTTTAATGCAAAGGTGTCTGCATGAATGATCATTGTTTTTCCACGAGGATTTAATGTAGGTTCTTACTAGAAAGAAGTGTATTTACAAAAAACACCTTATTAAATGAACCAATGAAGTTTATTTTTTGCATAGCACATTAGAAAACTTCTCTAGTATTTGACTTTGTTTGGAAATATTTAATGGTGGTATCATGTTAAACTTCTAGTTCTAGAAAGAGGTTACCACAAGGGAGACATTACCAAATTTTCTTGTCCGAGTAGATTGAAAGGTTTCTTCAACTGAAATCTCAAAAATGTGTTGGTATGTTAGATAGATTATTTTTGGAAGTAAAAAAATCATAGACCATGATGTGTAACGTGTAGAATGTACATCCCACTTCACCCATAATAGATTGTAGAGTTTAGATAGTATTGTATGTTATTCGCCCTTTTTGCATATAAGGACGACTTGACACTGTTTTTTGTTTTCATATTTTGGTTCTTTGATGTTCCTTATTGGAGTATCGGCTATGTATCTTGTTTCAGTATATAATGACTGACGACACTTGTTGTCAGATTAATTTACAGTATCAATGTTTCTTTGGTAGCAATCCTTACCTTTGCAAATTTCCTTGCAGGTTTCGTGCTTCATGTATGGGCAAGCCTACTAAATCAACAAATGATGAGATTTTTGTACTGCTCTGATTGCACATCTGAATCTCTGGTGGTGATGCCATACGATCTGCCAATATATTTGAAGTTTCACTCAGTTTCCAAGTGAGAATTACTTCTTGTTTCCATTAGTTTTCCTGCTTGGATTTGATATTTCAGAACTAGGCTTATGGTCTATGTAATGTTCAGGGAGGCTGGTGAATGCTTTTCCAGAACTGAAGTCATTTGATGTTGAGGTGTGAGTAGCATCTCCACCACTTCTTTCTTGACTGTCATGTCATACTTTCCATGTTAATATCGGCAGTGATGTTTTTGTGTGCTATAAAACTCCAACCAGGTGGCACTACACCGTAATTGCAATTTTGCAACACAATCAAAGTTTTAATTGTATCATTATTCAACTGTAACAATAGTTGTATTCGTTTATTTTTACAGTTACTGCTTTTATACGATACAATTCTAAGCCATGCTCTTAAATTGTGTTGCCAATGGTGGATGATCTATTTGAAGCAATTCATCATCTGATCTAACGGTCACGACATAAACCCTCTTCTTTCCGTCTTTCTCTTTCTCACTCACTGTTCATCGGAGCAATAGCTGTTGAATCGAGACTTCCCTCACGGCATAAACCTCTCGATTGGGATTTCCCTCACTGTTAATTGTGTTAGAATATCACTCACTGTTCATCGAAGCAAATTGGTATCATTGAATCAACTGCTGGTTCTTCCTCTCAATTCAACTCTCCCTCACGATTCCTGCGGTTCTTCCTCTCTCGATCCAACTCTCGCTCAACCATCACTGATTCTCCCAGTCACTGCAAGGTAAACGCACTCTCTCTAGTTTTGCTCTAGGGTTTAGTTTCCTCTAAGGTAAACTCTCGTTTTGCTCGATCTTCTAACATGATTCCTTGCTTTTGGTATTCAATCCTAATCTCTCCTTCGTTTTGTTGAAATCTCACTTGTGTTGTTGAAAAGCCTAAAATCAAAACCATTTATCCACATCTTCACCTGATAAATTTCTCATGGTGATGTAAAATTAATGCCAACAAACATATATTTTATATCTGATATCTGTATCCTAGGGAAATTATCAAGTTGAGACTATTGTATTTGCCAATCTTAGGGTTTTCATTGAGAAATTGGTGGTTTTCTTCCACAATCTCATGTTGGATGTTATGCATGTTTGATTGCGTCAGTTCCTGTGTATGTAGATTTGATAGTACTTAGTTTGTACCTGATCCTGTGTTATATGTTTCACCCATGTTGATCTATGGATTTCAGTTTTTTTTTTTTCTCCATGTCTTAACTTCTATACAGTCTATGATGGTTCATTTTTTTTTTTTTTTGCCAGCTTGTTGTCCTGTAAGGAGAAATCACAAGCAGAAGGAATGACCTCTTATGATGTGTTTTCCCATTATAATTTTGCATTTGATTCATAGTATTGCATGACAGTTACCAATGTGATTCTGTGGAAGGTTTCTAGTTTGGTTGATGAATGTTAGCTGGTTCAATTTTTATTTTATAGGGGTGGGGGAGGTGGGCATGGTCTCGCAACAACACCACATGTTTTGTAAAATGTCATTTCGAAACCAAAGTAATAAAACAGGAAATAACATGGAGACCGATGTGTTGTCCCCACTGGTACATTCTAAGTCATCTCATTTCTTCAACTTTTAGATACAAAGCACTTACTCTACACTTCGTCAATCAAAACTCTCATTGTTCTATCTTTTCCTCCTTTTAGTACCACTAGGATTTCCAGTACTCTCGCTAGATAAATTTGAACCATAATTGATGTATTTTGATGCTTAATATCATATTTCCTTTCAAAACTTGTATAATCAAACATCTCAATACAATCTGCCTGCATTTGAAGCAGTCTTTTAGCTTAGAGACTTCAGCCGTTTTGTCATTGATCGTCCTTTGTCATTCCATGTGTTAGGCTGTTAATGAAAGAATGATTCTCCTTATCACCAACACTGAGATGATTAGGATGTTCAAATCTAGATCTTGACTGGTGTTGATGAATAACCATTCAACTTAAGCCGACTGTTGTTCTGTGTGCAAAAGATATTGTCTCTTAAAGGAGGAGATGGTGTGGTTGATTGGGGGTATTAGTGGATGGCCGACTACTAAAGTTTCTGTGGGGTTCATAGCGTCGTTTTTTTTCTACAAGAAAACCTGAATCATTTGTTGACCTTTGGTTTACCGTATCTGTACCATGAAATCACCAAGTGGATTATTGTTGATCAGTTTGATATCTCTGTTTCTCAATTTTTGAAGATAAACAGAGCTATATATATATATTCACACAAATCCCACACACAAAACCCAGAGATTAGTTTCATGATTTGAGATAGAAGTTTATTGTCATTTCCTTTTTTGTTCATAAAACTGATTTCTGTACTCTTTGCTGCATTTTTTTGTAGGTCATTACTTCAGCCATACCAGATGCTGTCGGTGAAAAACTTATTGGACTTGTGACTTTAAGAGAAGAGATTCCGGATCTTCTTAAGGTGTGATGCTAAGACCAACAAATGTTGTATGTTGCGAGTCATTTGTATTGTGTAAAGATTCCATGAGGATACCCTCATGTAAGATGCAGGTTTCTGCTATGATGTGATAAATTAATTGGACAGCAGAAACCTGTATTAACTGTGTGGAAACAATGCTCTTTTTTTTTCTAACTTGGTCTTTGCATTTCCAGCTTGATGACGTGATAGATCTGGTGATACCAAGAGGCAGCAACAAACTTGTTAGTCAAATCAAGGAATCTACAAAAATTCCTGTTCTTGGTCATTCTGGTAGATATTTTTCATTTTTTGATCTTATGCATATGCATTTCCTACATCTGTTAAGTATATTTTGAATTGATTTATTGCTAAGGTTCATGTCTACTATCCAGATGGAATTTGTCATGTTTATGTTGATAAATCGGCTAATATGGAAATGGCAAAGCGCATTGTCTTGGATGCAAAGATAGATTATCCAGCAGCCTGTAATGCTATGGTAATGCACCCTTTATGAGCTACCAATTAGCATCATATTTGTAAATGTTCTTCACTTGCCATGCACATTCTGCAGTTTCTTAATGCTGGTCTCCTACTTTCAGGAAACACTACTTGTACACAAAGATTTGGTTGAGACTGCTCCACTTAATGAACTTATTGTGGAATTACGCAGTGAAGTACACCTTCCTGTGCGATTGATTCAACTTCAAACCTAATTACAAAGTCTTGATATGATGTGATGTCTCATTTTCTTAGGGTTCTCATATTATACACGGTCAAAGACAATTTTTTAAGTTAAGGCAGTGCTTTTAGTGATCAGAGAGATGCTTCAGCAAGCTAATGTGAGTGTTTACTGCAGGGGTTATTTTGTATGGAGGACCAAGAATTAGTTCCAAATTACATATTTCAGAAGCACGATCATTCCACCATGAGTATAATTCAATGGCTTGTACAATTGAAATTGTTGATGATGTGCACGCCGCCATTGAACACATACATCGTCATGGAAGGTATTTATTTTATCTTTCATTGTCATTTTCGCTTTAATTTTATGATGTCTTTGTTTTATGCACTCAGCAAACTCTGCCTCTTACAGTGCACATACAAATTGTATAGTCACAGAAGACAATGAAGTTGCAGATATATTCTTACGTCAGGTTGACACGTAAGCATACTTAGTGCATATTTGTTTGATTATATCACTGGAAACCCCTACTGGATTATGTTTATTCAGTGGTCTCTTTGCAAGAACTTCCTGGTTTTTCCTAAGGAGTGCCTTATACGACTATAAATGTGATATATATTGCTTGTGAAAGAATTTCTTCATCCATGGTTTTCTACACAGCATTTGGAAATAAAATAACAATATACTATTGCTTGCTATGTTTCCCTGACAGTGCTGCTGTCATCCACAATGCAAGCGCACGATTTGTTGATGGAGCACGTTTTGGACTTGGCGCAGAGGTATGCAATGATCTGAAATTCTGCTCTCTTATTAGTCTAAAATGACATGGAGACCTTGTGAGATTGGGAAAGGTTTCACTTCTTCAAACCCCTAACCAATGTGTTCAGGTGATCGGGATTTGTCAAATGGTGAGACAAACTTTTTCCTATCGTTCAGTTGAAAATATTTAATTGGTGATAATTCGATGTTAGAAACACACTGCCATGCTTTTGGAAGAAATAAAGTACTTGTATTATGCTTGGTCGATTCGTACTTGCATGTTTTGTACTTGTTTCATCAACATAAGTAACTACAGCATCAAACGAAAATCAGCGAAGGGCATGAGATGTATTGGTATGCTGTTTTGCATACGCGATTTAAGTACATGCATGCAAATTCAAATCAGTGCATTAAGAGTTGCACAACCTTTTCATAAACTTCTCAAATGAATAATGAGCCAAACATCACAAGGTTGACAAATATAAACTAAGCAAATTGAGACGATAATGGGGTTGTTATTATTTGACTAGAAAAATACTTTGTGTTCATTATTGACTGAATGACTTCCATTTATGTATTGACAATTTGACAAAGAGAGATGGTAAAGGAGAATTTGGTTGAAGAAGTGAATCCAGAAACACAAACATAAGATGTACATTTACCTAACAAAAGGAGTAATTGACACGATTCTATATTCGTACATATGCAAGAGTTAGCTAGGCGGCTGGTGACGATGTATAAGAAAGAATAGGCTGCAGTATAGCAGGGTGATTTTTGCTTTTCACCACTTGAGCCAGAAGAATCTGTTGTTGCAATAATATGATTCATTTAACCAAATTTATCTGGTGTTTGTTCACTGGATATTAGCTTGTTTTTTCACTGGATATCAGCTTGCTTTCTCAATGGATCAACTGCCTTATCTTATCTGCTTTCTCACTGGATCAGCTCACTTGATCAGCTCACTGGATCTGCCTTATCTGCTCATTAATGGCAGTTATCTGCTTTATCTCAATGGCAGTTATCTACCTGATCTCAATGGATCTGCCTTATTTGCTCACTGGATCCGCCTGATCTACTTTCTCACTGGATCTGCCCTATCCTCTTTCTCACTAGATCAGCTCACTGGGATCAGTTGCCTTATCTGCTCATTAATGACAGTTTCACTTTCGTTCTTTTGAAACATTAATTAGGTGTTAAATTGCTAGTATCAGACAAGATTACTAGTATGTAGTTGACATAAAAAAAATGTACCAAGCTAGTTCATTTTTATTTTTTAAATTTAGAGATTATTGTCCATTCTTTTACATGTTTCGATTATATTAACGACTCAATAAGAGCACATACATTCTTTCATATAACTTCTATTGGCACATTATTTTCTTACTATTTGTTTACTTCGAAATTCATTTAAAATATAAGTTATGCTATAAGTACCTCTGAGATTTGAATGTAGTAGTTTATGAAGATTTTGGATATGTACTCATTTTTAGCTTTTTTTTATTTGAAAAATGTTTGAAATTAGCTATAGTTTTTAAATGATACAAAGCAAAATTGAGTATCAACTTCATTTGAAATTAGTATTAGCTAGTTTATGTAACTATATAAAATTTAGTATTAGTTTTATCATGTTGCAATTATTTCATTAGTATGGGTTGGTTGGTGATATAAATATTAACATATCTTCATTTGGTATGGGCACAAAAGTGTTACAATTCATTTTAGCAACATGTAAGAGCTATAATAAAAACTCTTTTATGGTGTAGTGTGGGTGACACAGATATTTGGAAGTGGCAAGCCTAAAAGACAATTCTTTCACTCATTCTCTGAAACAAAATTTTGTATTTTGTTGAATTTAGGAACCAGTACTTGACATTCAACCCTATCCCATTCGAGTTGCAGGTATATGCATGTCACTGCCGATTGTGTTCTTTATCTGATTTTTTCTCGGAAATAGTTTTTATGTTATCAGATTTTATTACCTTTCTTATCTTAGCTCTCATTTGCGAGCTTCAATTATAAGCCCCATTTCTCATGTGTTTTCTAACATGTTTTCATGTACAGAGGTCATAACTTTGTGTATATTTTCCTTTTGAAGGAAAAGCACCCGAAGAAGTTCACAGCTTCAGACTTTCAACCATGACAAGATTTGAGGAGATAGTTGTCATCATCGGTAACATTTTATTGCATTTATCAAGGTGGAGGGAGAATGTTAACCAAACAAGCATTGTCTTGCAAGCATCTTCTTATGGTAGAAAAGAATGAGTTTGAAGAATGAAGCAAAAAAAATCATCAACGAGAATAAGCAGACTCAATAAAGACCTGTTGCAATGCAAGAACTGTAACGTCGGCTGTCCTCTGTCTGATGTGCATCTCAGATGATGTGCATATGAATTAATCAGTAAGAAAAAATCAGCGAAGGGCATGAGATGTATTGGTATGCTGTTTTGCATATGCGATTTAAGTACATGCATGCAAATTCAAATCAGTGCATTAAGAGTTGCACAACCTTTTCATAAACTTCTCAAATGAATAATGAGCCAGACATCACAAGGTTGACAAATCATATAAACTAAGCAAATTGGGACGATAATGGGGGTTGTTATATTTGACTAGAAAAAAACTGTGTTCATTATTTACTGAATGACTTCCATTTATGTATTGACAATTTGACAAAGAGAGATGGTAAAGGAGAATTTGGTTGAAGAAGTGAATCCAGAAACACAAACATAACATGTACATTTACCTAACAAAAGGAGTAATTGACACGATTCTATATTCGTACATATGCAAGAGCTAGCTAGGCTGCTGGTGACGATGTATAAGAAAGAATAGGCTGCAGTATAGCAGGGTGATTTTTGCTTTTCACCACTTGAACCAGAAGAATCTGTTGTTGCAATAATATGATTCATTTAACCAAATTTATCTTGTGTTTGTTTACTGGATCAGCTTGCTTTCTCAATGGATCAGCTGCCTTATCTGCTCATTAATGGCAGTTTCACTATATCAGCTGCCTTATCTGCTTTTATCACTGGATCTGCCTTATCTGCTTTCTCACTGGATCAGCTCACTTGATCAGCTCACTGGATCTGCCATATCTGTTCATTAATGGCAGTTATCTGCCTTATCTCAATGGATCTGCCTTATCTCAATGGATCTTAATGGCAGTTATCTGCCTAATCTCAATGGATCTGCCTTATTTGCTCACTGGAGCTGCCTTATCTGCTCACTGGATCCGCCTTATCTACTTTCTCACTGGATCTGCCCTATCCGCTTTCTCACTGGATCAGCTGCCTTATCTGCTCATTAATGACAGTTTCACTTTATTTCTTTTGAAACATTAATTAGGTGTTAAATTGCTAGTATCAGACAAGATTACTAGTATGTAGTCGGCATAAACAAAATGTACCAAGCTAGTTCATTTTTATTTTTATTTTTTTAATTTAGAAATTATTGTCCATTTTTTTACATGTTTCGATTACATTGATGATTCAATAAGAGCACATACATTCTTTCATATAACTTCTGTTGGGACATTATTTTAATGTAGTAGTTTATGAAGATTTTGGATGTGTATTCATTTTTTTTTTTTTTATTTGAAAAATGTTTGAAATTAATTATAGTTTTTAAATGATACAAAGCAAAATTGAATATCAACTTCATTTGAAATTAGTATTAGCTAGTATATGTAACTATATAAAATTTAGTATTAGTTTGATCATGTTGCAATTATTTCATTAGTATGGGTTGGTTGGTGATATAAATATTAGCATCACCTCATTATTTAGTATGGGCACAAAAGTGTTACAATTCATTTTAGCATGTAAGAGCTATAATAAAAACTCTTTTATGGTGTAGTGTGGGTGACACAGATATTTGGAAGTGGCAAGCCTAAAAGACAATTCTTTCACTCATTCTCTGAAACAAAATTTTGTATTTTGTTGAATTTAGGAACCAGTACTTGACATTCGACCCTATCCCATTCGAGTTGCAGGTATATGCATGTCACTGCCGATTGTGTTCTTTATCTGATTTTTTCTCGGAAATAGTTTTTATGTTATCAGAGTTTATTACCTTTCTTATCTTAGCTCTCATTTGCGAGCTTCAATTATAAGCCCCATTTCTCATGTGTTTTCTAACATGTTTTCATGTACAGAGGTCATAACTTTGTGTATATTTTCCTTTTGAAGGAAAAGCACCCGAAGAAGTTCACCGCTCCAGACTTTCAACCATGACAAGATTTGAGGAGATAGTTGTCATCATTGGTAACATTTTATTGCATTTATCAAGGTGGAGGGAGAATGTTAACCAAACAAGCATTGTCTTGCAAGCATCTTCTTATGGTAGAAAAGAATGAGTTTGAAGAATGAAGCAAAAAAAAATCATCAACGAGAATAAGCAGACTCAATAAAGACCTGTTGCAATGCAAGAACTGTAACGTCTGCTGTCCTCTGTATGATGTGCATCTCAGATGATGTGCATATGAATTAATCAGTAAAAAAAATTACATGCCTTCTAATGTTGTCGACAGTGTATGTAGATTTTCAAATTAGGTACCATAGACTATTGATTAGCAAAGAAACTATTAGACATGTACCATTTATCAAAGGCTCATGATTTCAATAAGACCTCTGCGGTTTGCTCTGTAAGTAGCTAGTTCAAACTTAATGGCAATTCATGTTGTCTCTGAAAAATCTAATCAACCCTTTGCCATAATTAGTGTACCATGCCTGGGGAAGATTGTGAATTGTTGTTCATCACTTCTTCCTTCGCCCTCTCATTTTCCAAATGGTGGAAAATTACTGTGTCCAATCCCTTGACATCTTTAGAAATTTTCTTTTTTCATTTAATATATGGAATGGAATAATTTTTTTTTTCCCAAAACACTTTAAAATAAAAAGAAGTTGTTGATGTTGTTAAATTCACCCCATCTTTTACTATACACACTCTAGTGAAAGCTCAAAGTAATATTCCCTTTATTCATTTTCATTTCTCACCTTCCAAAGCTTGATTTCTACAATTCCACATGCTCCGAAATAATGAAGAAAAATGGTGTCAAATCCATACTGACGCATCTACAATGGCTTTAAAGATAATGGTAGGTTTATTCATGTGACCTATATGAGTTCCATGCCAAGCCACTGAACAATTTTTCATTGTTAGTTCACGCAATCCAAACTTCCCAAGCATGCCTAAAAAAACTCAAGCTTCTACTTGATAAAATGACCATTGAGTATCACGTTGAGTTGGTTTTCGTAGGTATTGACAACCAAAGATGGCGATCACAGACCTACACAAGTCGTCGAGTTGACCGGTTGAACAATCGTAAGCAAACATATGGATTGAAGCCATCATTTTTTGCATAGATGAATGACCTTTCCTTCCAACTACGTCGATGCCTTATAGAAAATAGGAATCATTTTCGTCCAATGTGTTCAAGATGTGGAAAAATGGGCTTTTACTCATTCAATTGCGAAAACGAAAATAAAATTGCAGATAAGTTGTCTTTTTGCAAAGTAGTCATCCTAGAGTCATACATGACCATCTTCTCTATGGCCCTCAATGACTTGTTTTCCTATACGAGAACCTTATGAGAAGAACTTTGATCTTCTTTATCTTGCTGATATTGGTTTGCAACAATACACGACATTATTATGTCTTAATGAGTTGAACATGTCTTAAACAAGATTCACATCATTTTCTAGTAGTTGAAAAGTTGCATTTACTTCCGGAAATGGAAGCCCGTGCTGCTCCTAGTCTCTATTAGCAGGTGGAGGATTTTGTCATGCGAGAGCCTCCACCGCTTTGACGATCTGTTGTATTTGAGATGACAATATATCTCTCCTGGGGTTTGTCGTTGCTATTGTGGGCGCGTGGGCGTGAGTCTGCTGTCCGTGTATAACCGGAACTACTAAAAGCAGCGATACAACAACCTGAGCATTTGACGTGTACTTTTGTTCTCCCTTGTTGCGTGATCTGGTGATCACCATCTTTCTGTATTTCGAAGGGAGACGATGCTAGTGAAAGGTTAGGAACTTTGTCGTCCCCACTGATGGCGCTAAACTAATGCAACATTTTTTACTCATTATTTTGACCTAGTCCCGCTGACCTGCACAAGTAACGCATGTGAGCCACAAACCACTGTTGTGGTGGCTGATGACACTCCGATGCTAAAGTCAGACAGGGATCTGAGGAAGGTGTAATGCTGTAAACAAAGAATTTGTAGCGTACCTTAGCTTACCACCCTCGTTTCTTATTTATAGTACATGAGTCCTGGTTTGATCAGGCCATCGATGGCATAGTTTAGGAAGGAGATCTTTCTCTAATTAGAAGTCTTATTGTAGAAGGAAAGTTTCATATTAGCCCTGTGCTCCTAGATACGCGGAAGATAGTTCTCTATCAGAGGGTAATCGGTAAGATAGTTCTCTATCAGAGGGTAATCAGTAAGAGGAAGTTTCCCTTTATGATATGTACTCTAGTATTTGTTTCCTAGTTGGAAGTGGAGAGTTATTGTAGTTGCCTGTCCGAAATTGATCCTCGAGATACTTGCCTTAGTAGGACAATTATGAGACGACATTGAAAGCTACGCAGTTCGCACGAATGAGAAAAAAAAACCGGCAATAATCGACTAAGAAGGCTTTTTTTTAATGTTTTTTCAACTATCATACGAGTATTCAACATTGGTTTTTTTTTACGAGGATACTTGGCCGAATATAACATCCTCACTGGGTTCAATGATATTCAATACAGTCCAACAATGACTTCACTTAGTTTCGAGGTACTCTCAAATGTCACTTCTATTATACTTAAAAACTCAACTAACACGACATAGGGCTTATAATTAATGAAGATATTAGCACCCTAAGTCGAGGGGTTTTTTTTTTGTGTGTGTGTGCCAATGGGGTACTAGTTTAGTTAGTAAGTTTGTGGTGGATAATATCACAAGTTAAAGGTTCGAGCTCTACCAGCATCGTTTGCAATAACAGGGATTAAAAAAAAGGTCAAAGTATTTTTTTTTGGAATTTGAATTTGAATGTTTTCATTACATGTTGTGTCATCTTTTCTACCATTACACGTTGTGTCATCTTTTCTACGTTCTTTAATTTAACAATCTGTTTAGAGGGCCAGGCCAAGCGAGTCAGACCTGCGTCAGAAAGCCTCAATACCCTCCATCATCCTAGAGATGCTCATAATGGCTCAATTGAACAGAATCACACAGACAGAAAACCCCCCTTCGTTGTCCAAGCTCTCTAGATTTTTTGTTCAAGAAATGTTGTGCTTGGATCCAAGTCAATGGATCGCAAAGGCTCTTGAGCATTCTTTTTTAATCATATTTACCTTAAAGAAATTTGTATGCAATATTTGATTGGAATTATGTGTTGAATAATTGCTGACATGTTTCATGTTTTGACAGGTTGCGGGAGGCATTATGTTTGACACAATTTAATGGTCAGAATGAGACATTATGTATGACATGTGAATTCCATTTTGGATGTTTCTGTTTTTGCTCGAAAATGTTTTGCTAAAAAAAACATAGATACAATCCCTTGCTTACCCTCCATGATTTCTCCAGTTTTACTCAAGAACATAGATACAGTCCCTTGCTTTCTTTCTTGAAATTATTTGTAATGATATTACTTCAGATGAGAACAATGTTTGAGATTTAAATTTTCTCAATAGTATCAGATTGTAAACAACTTGATTTTGAAATATGCATAGAATGACAAGGGTGCCAAATTCCTTTGCAAGAAAACAAAAAACAATTATTGTTACTCCAATGCACCACTACCATGAAGCCTGAATGAACAAAAAACTATTTCTCGAGCAATTCAAAATAAATTCAGTAAATTAAATTTAAACTGATGTTTTCTTAGATAGGACTCTAGAGAACATTATGACGTTACCCGCATTTAGTCAACAAACAAAATTAACTGAAACATCTTGCAAGCAATTGTCCGAAAAAAAAAAATAACAAATAGTAAAAGCCTCTAATGACAGCAACCAAAAAAAAAAAAATTATAGTGTACGCGAACCATCATAGATAACCAGCTCACACCCATTAACATAAAACACAACCAAAAACCGAAATAGAAACGCCGCTTTGCAAACACAAATCCACATAAGCACCAACCTGCTAGCATTGCAACCACAGAGACAGGGAAACATAGTGCACTCTGTTTTGCAAACAGAGTGACCAACCACAGAGCCCGCACCCACCTGCCAGCATTTCCCACAGCACTGCAAAACACAACACCCCTGTGGCTTCCTTTTCACCAGCAGCTTCCTCATCAGGGTCAGCTCCAAACTTTCTTTCGGAGGTCCTGCAGTCCCAGTGAATTGGCTGGAACTTCCAGGATTTATAAACTCAGCAGGAGCAGCATTGTTGTTACAAAGATTCAGCGTCCAGCTCTGCTCCATGGCGCACCCGCAGTGTTGTTGATTGCAACACTCCACATCACCAAATGTATCCTCTATGTCGAGCCGCATCAACACAACACCCAATATATGCACTTTGTTTTGCAACCAAGTGCCCATCCCGCCACACTCACCTTGCTGTCCCCTAGAACCTGCAAGGCAAACCATTGCATCCACAAGCTTGCACACAGCGTCACAACAACCCGCCGCGTTCCTGATCATACCCGTGATGGCAATCAAAATGTATCATTTCCTGCACTACAAATGAACCACATATATACTCACTAAACAGCCAATGCCGCATCACGCAAGTCTTCAAACCAACAGTGAAACAAACCGACATGAAAAAGTCTGCTGTTAGTCTTCCCCATGGCGAAAGTACGCCGTTTGTAATCTATCAAGCACAATCAAACCAGCTATTCGCCTAGGAAAATCAGTCCCAATGAAGGAATCTGTCCCAAGCTCATGAAAAGCTCTATCTGCTAATGCAACTGCCACCGCATTTGCCTCCCTATAGATATGTTGACAGTATATCGTCATCTTCGTTGCCAACAGCTTGATATCTTTCAATATATTCTCCAAATGCCATGGAGTTATGAAACTACCCTTAAACCAGCCACAAACCATATCGGAATCTGTTTGAATAACCACCTTTTTAAATCCCCAATCAAGACAGAGTCGGAGACCCTCTAAGAGAGCCAAGAATTCCGCTGTTTGATGTGAACCTGCCCCGAAAAAAATATACTTTCCCACAACACATAAACCTCGAGAATCACGTATAGCCACACCACCAGCTGCCATATTCTTGCGAGAGGAACCATCGACATTAAGCGCGACAAATTCTTTGGGGGGAGGGTGCCAAAAAACAATTCGAACGGATTTCCTTCTAACAGGAGAAGGCCTCAGCAGGCATGCTTTAAGGCGCAAATGCTTTAATGGAGATGCTTTCCCTGGTGAAAGTAGATGACAAGGGAAATTATATAAATCATGACCTGGGGGAGAGGGAAATATTTTAACTGCCAATAGAACCCTACATTAAGATCCTAGTATCAATTGCAAGTTGCAGGCTTGTGTTTGGTCGGTGATTGCAATTTGAACATTGTGACTACAATTGACATCTACAGGAAGCATTATCAGGCAATTACTTGAAACCTTTCAAACCAAAGTCTGCATTTGGTTTAACTAGTTTCTCAAATGTATTAAGGTATATTTCATTTCAATTGAATGCAGGCCGAACAAAAGGGTCAGATTGGGATCGTGTTGTATGCAATGATGTACGAACCACTTAATGACAATGCAATGGATAACGATGCTGTCAATAAAGCTTTGGTTTTCAATGTTCCATGGTAAGTTTTATATTCATCTTCTTCTTACCCAAGCTTTCGAAAAAATTAAGTAAATGTTTGAATTGTTTGTCTAGACAATATGGCAGAAAATGTTTCAGTTATGGCTATTTATTGATAAAATTTACAGAAATCTTATTCAATTAAAACCTAACGATCAGCCCATTTTATGCCTTAATCAATAATCAAATTGAAACCTACTTTTCACCAAACATATTTTCTAAAAAATGTTAAAACCATTGATTGTTCCACACTTACACCTTTTACTTCATTAAAATTGAGTAAAGTGTATGAGGACACATGAAAAACAAATGCTAATTGTAAAAGCAATATGAGTCAGACTTCAATCACAATCAAGTTGTTGTAAACTTGGAATTTCTAAAATCCCACTATAGTTCATGTTTTGTTCTTCCCTGTTTTGTGGTTTACATCTCTTACCTTTTTCCTAATCTCACCAACTTTGCCTGATGCTTGTATTTAAAAGTGCAACTTGAGCTGGCCAACCTGAAGTCTGTCCAGATCGATCCACAAAATTTTGCTCATATCTGATAAGAAAATCAAACCTTGGGTTGCAGTGTTCGCGCCCCAAAGTGTAACTCCAATAAATGACTGATATAGTTTATAAAAAAAAAAAATTTGAAAGAACATTACTTGCACTTTAGTAGAATAGCAATTTAGATGACCCGACCAATTCAATCGATGAAGTTTAGCTTTAAGGGTTGAATTGATCCAGCTCAACTTGAAGATAGGTGATTTGTAAGTTGATACAGTGGCTCAACCATTCACGTTGCAACTCTAGGTACACTATTAAATAAACGGATGCCAAGAGATAGTATTTGCAAAAAAAAAAAAAACTTGTAAAATGCTCGTTTGATCTATAAATACTTGTACTATGCATCTGAAATCATTTAAAATGTTTACATTGATAATTCCATTTTCATTTTTTTATTTAGCTTTGTCATGAACTCACCATTTATAAATTTGTTAACAGCAAGGGCTCCTGAGCCAAGGGATGTATATTGGCTAAACCTGTCAATTCCATATATCCAACTCACTATTAGGGGCTTGATTATATGGGTTGTTTTTTTCTTCCTCACTACCTTTTTTATGATCCCGATAGCACTCGTATAAACTCTTGCAAACATTCGAGATACAGAGAAGGCAGTTCCATTTCTGACAGCTATAATTGAAATGTAAGTGCATTCTACTTCCACGTGCAAGTATAGCAGTCTCACCTATATCGCAATGGGTTTGTTTTACCAAAAATGATTTTAAAGGAATATAGGCACATTCAAGCTTCTACACATTTGTAAGTTGCTTGGTGGTTATAGATATGTTAAACAACATTTCAATGTACAAACCTTTGTGTATCCTTTAGTTTACTCATTTCCTAATTTTATTTTAGTTTTTGCTTTTAGATCCTTGAGAATTAACTATGAAAAAAATATCATGTTACTATGCATTTGTGATATCTTTGCATCCAGAGTTTTTCTGCACTGCACCAGTAGCTTCATATTTGTGTTGACATTCATGTTTAGATAACCAGAATTTCCTTTGTTCTTGTGGTTGATATTTGTTTGCCGTATTGAAGAGATATGTTAATCCAAATTGGAGGAGCTTGAGAGTCATTTCTTTGGTTCTTCCTGAGCTTTTTGTTCTGGGATCTCCCAGACATATGTTTGGTTATAGCCAGGGGCGGATTTATGTATTGGATAAGGGGGGCAATTGACCCCCTTATAATTTTGAAAAAGCTCATTAAGTTAATTGTATGGTTTATCTTGCCCCCTTTTAAAATTTTAGATTGTCCATCTTTATATACAATCTTGGTTATTGACTCCAAGTTATTTTAAAACAAAGGGTTTTGTTTTCTATTTTTTAAACTCCACCTTCACCAATCTCAATCCCAATTCCACTCTATCTCTTTTTATTTTATTTAATCTCTCTCTCATTTTTCTAATTCCCATATATCCACCCACCATCTCTCTGTTTTTCTTTTTTTAATCTCTCTCTATTTTAATTCCCACCATTAATTGAGTTGGAGACCGGAGAAAGGGAAATTATACATTTCAAGATTTTTTTTTAATTTCTATCTATTTAATCTCTTTATTTTAGATTAAACAATTATAAATTTTAGATTTCAAAAGTTGTTGCTTGTCTGCTTTGTCCGAGCTATCCCAAAAGGAAAAAGTTCTCCATCCACTCTAGTCTAGAAAATAAACATTACTTAGGCTACTGCTGCTACTACTACTTGGACTTAGATTGTACTGTTATGCTTGCCTCAACGCCAAAAGGTTAGAAATAAAGCAGAGCTATGCTTCTCGCCAACTCTCATCTTATACCACTATGCTTAATTTTGTTTTCTCCAATTCAAAAAGGTGAACTCTTTATTTGCTAACTATAGTTGAATTAATCATGGCATGTATATTTGTCTAGTTGAACAGTTGTATAGTAAAATAGTTGTGTACTGTTTGCCCCCCTTTGTCTGCAATCCTAGATTCGCCCCTGGTTATAGCAATATATTCTACTTTTTTACCTAAGTAAGCAATAATCCATTCTCGGGTTCAATATTTGGTTCTTCTATAGCTACAAGCCACCAAATACCTGTGTACAATTATCAGTTTTAAATATAGTTAGAAAGATTTTTTTGAAATGACAAACTATTCATGGAAATAAACACATAAATATGCTTTAAAAGTTTATTGGTCTTATGTGCATGTGCAAACTTTGTCCATTGTTTCAGCAAAAAAAAAAAAAAACAGAAGGTTTGGCATATTATTCTATTGTGTCATTGATACACTCACAGTGGTCTAATTTTCTTGCAGGAAATTCATCAAGGCACTCATTCAAGGTGTTCTTCCTGGGATTGCTTTAAAGATATTCCTTATTCTTCTGCCATCAAGGCATTCATTCAAGGTGTTCTTCTTGTAGTGGGTGTCATTCTACCTAGCTTGTTGCAGTCTACTTAGGTAATTCCCACTTTTAGCATGCATTTTGTTTCATACTTTCTGTAAAAAAATAAAAAATAAAAAAATTCACATTTATTGTAATTGTTCAAACTTTATATGTTGTTTAGGTGGCTATGACAAGAAGAGAAAGCTGCTAGAGCTTATGATTTGGCTGCTTTGAAGTACTGGGGTTCTACTACAACAACGAACTTTCCGGTAATTGTTACGTTTTAAATAAGAGCATAAATAAAATTTTAAAAACAAAATAATAGGATCGGGCATAACACTGCTTCTTGATTTTCTCAGATCAGTAACTATGAGAAAGAGTTGGAGGAAATGCAGAATATGACTAGGCAGGAATATGTGGCATCTCTTAGAAGGTAATTCGCAGTAATGCATCTGAGAGCACTTGCATTATAAACTAGAAGAGGTTTGGAGGATGGTAGAATTAGTTCAGTGGGCCGGGCAAAATAGCAAGCCTTTCCTGTGGATGATCTATCTAAAATAAAAAAATTATCTCAAAATATCAGAGCGCGCGCTGTCACGGACTAGCAATCCGTGCGGCACTAACTATCCAATTCACTAGTAAGCCTATGAGTAATTACGTTGACGGGCACAAATATTAACTTGAGAATGCACAATATCAATCTGTAGACAATATAACAATGCACAATAGTCAGTAAAAGCTCTCATTCACATTCAATAGATTACAATGGGGAGGAACGTTCGGATGGACGTTGTTCAAGACTAGTTCGATGCTATCGATCGATGGAAATACAAGTTTGAAGTTGAAAAGCAATGCAAAGAGAACAATAAAAATGCTAACGATACAGTCTAGCCCGACTATGCAATGGAGGCAACACGTCCTCACAGTCAAGAGCTCAAACCTTCCCCCTATAATATAGATGCTAAGCATTTGGGCACTTTTCAAAAGGGAACATTGAGTTTTGAGACCATTAGGAAGGCCTCTGACCTTGAGTCCTGACACTCTCCCACACTCAATTCGCTGACGCCCTCGCAGCGAACTTTTCCAAGTACTCTTCCAGCTTTGAGAGGTATGGCAGCAGATGCTCGACTGGCTCCCAACTGATCTCTGAAGGAGGTTCATCCTGCCACTTGACCAAAGACTCTCTATCCGGGCTTGTGTTGTTGATGAGACGGTCAGCTAAGGATGAAAGTGCCTGAGCCAAAGTCATATGCTGGGGCACGAGATGGGAAGGAGTTAGAGAACTTCTTGTTTGATTTGGAGCAGTATTTTCGCGCGGTGAACCCCGAATCAGAAGAAGCCAATGTTACCATGGCGACCATGTACTTAGCAGGTGATGCGAAACTATGGTGGAGAACCAAATATGTAGATATGGAAGAAGGTCGCATCTTTATTAGAACTTGGGCAGACCTCAAGAAGGAACTCAGAAATCAATTTTTGCCTGAGAACACTGATTTCTTAGCAAGGAGGAAGCTCCACACCATCAAATAGACAGGCAATATTCGAGACTATGTCTGACAATTCTCAACTTGCTTGCTAGATATTCGAGACATGTCTGAGAAGGACAAAGTCTTTTGTTTCATGGAACAAGCTCAGCCGCTCCTACAAGCAGAATTGCAAAGGCAGAAGGTGACAGATATTACAAGTGCTATTGTGGCAGCAAAAGGTTTAGCGATTATATGCCCATGACTGGATCCACTTCACTCAATCACTCCACAGCTAGAACTGGCAGTACCAATTCAAGCTCAGGGTCAAATGCTCGCTCACCTCACCAAAACTAAGGAAACTCAAGTCAGAACCGAGGAAACTACAATTCTCGGCCGTCCAAACAGAATTGGAGTTCCAACAAAAATTGGAATGCCAGCTCTAGCAACTCAAATTCCAACAACAAAGGAGGGCAAAACTACTCTAGGCAGTGGAGACCATCTGCCCCTGCCCCATGCATTCTTTGCAATAGCAGGGATCACCCAACAGGCAAATGTCCATCCAAACCAGCTCTACACTCATTAATGTCCTTGCTTCAAGCAGAACCTTCTAACTCGACCGCATCGAGCTCGAACCCCACCAACAGTGACACCTCCCAGATGGGAGCTCTACGCAAGCTCAATGCTGTCAAAGGAGAAATGTATGAGCACCCACACAAGAAGGCTTTGCAATTCATCGACATCACTATCAATGGGTTCCCTTCCCAAGCATTGTTGAATTCCGGAGCGACAGACAATTTTATTGCCCCAGATGAAGCTAGACGTGTGGGTCTGAACTTAGAAGGAGATGTGGGTAAGTTGAAAGCTATCAACTCTGAGGCAATCTCTATTAATGGTATGGCTAGAGCTGTGCCACTACAAGTTGGTCCATGGGAAGGAAGATCAAACTTCTTGGCCGTTCCACTTGATGATTTTAAAGTGATTCTTGGCCAAGAATTCTTTCGAGGAGCTGCAGCAGGACCATTACCTTTCATGGACTCCTTGGGGTTTTTCGAACCCAGACTACGCATTGTACCAACCTCAATTCGACCAACAACTCATGATAGAATATTGTCGGCGCTCCAAGTCAAGAGAGGCTTGGCCAAAGGAGAAGATACGTAGTTAGTTGTGGCAAAGCTAGAGATGGAAGATGATACTAGCAAAATCCCTGAGGAAGTTGCCCAAGTTATTGCTGACTTCAGCGAAGTGATGCCGAATGAATTGCCAAATAATCTACCTCCCAGAAGGCTCATTGACCACAAAATTGAGTTAGTCCCTGGTGCCAAGCCACCCGCACGTAGTCCATATCGCATGAGCCCTCCAGAGCTGACCGAATTGAGAACACAACTAGATGGCTTGTTGGAGTCGGGATTCATTCGGCCCTCTAAAGCACCTTATGGGGCACCTGTTCTTTTTCAGCGGAAACATGATGGCAGTCTTCGCCTTTGTGTTGATTATAGAGCCTTGAACAAAGTCACTATAAAGAACAAATACCCGTTGTCGCTCATTGCAAACTTATTCGACCAACTTGGATCCGCTAGATACTTCACAAAACTCGACTTGAAATCAGGTTACCATCAGGTCCGCATTGCTGCTGGTGACGAACCCAAAACTGCTTGTTCTACTAGATATGGGTCATATGAGTTCCTAGTAATACCCTTCGGCTTGACCAATGCTCCAGCTACATTTTGCACCCTTATGAATGGCCTGTTCCGTCACCTTCTGGACAAGTCTGTGGTTGTCTATCTTGACGACATTGTGGTTTATAGTGGGACTATAGAAGAATACCTACATCATTTGCGAGAAGTGTTCCAAATCCTTAGGGATAATCATTTCTTTGTCAAGAAGGAAAAATGCTCATTCGGCCAGACCCAGATCAATTTTTTGGGTCATGTTATTGGCAATGGCAAGATTCGGATGGACATGGAGAAAGTCAAGGCAATCCATGATTGGAACTCTCCTAAGAACGTGTAAATTTTATTGAGTTTTGAGACCATTAGGAAGACCTCTGACCTTGAGTCCTGACACACGCTATATTAATACTGGAACTATGATATATGACATACCATGTAAATGAATTTGTGGCTAACTAATATTTCTCTCGGGACATTGCAAAAGAACAAGCATTAGAGGGCACATTTGTGTCTTGTACACACCAACATTGTATTATTAGCATTTTCTTGAAATTTTATGGCATATTAAAACCGAGGCAATGAACTTAAAAATTGGTCTAATTAATGTTTTTCATCTTATTATTATGTTGGAGTATTAGTGCAGAAAGAGCAGCGGTTTTTCTCAGGGCACAAGTATTTACTGTGGAGTCACAAGGTATGATCATCAAATGTTTTACTTTCTTCTTTGATACTATATATCTGAATGATAAAAAGTTCAAATCACATCCTTATTGAACTCATCATGGCTGGTCTCCCTCCATTTCATTCCAACAAGCCCAGCCATTGAACATGCACTATCCATATGGTCAGCAAAGACGTTGGTGCAAGCCAGAACAGGATATCGTTATTGGTGGCTTTCAAGATCTTCAGCAACTACAATTGGGTAATACCCATAACTTCTTTCAGCCAAATGTGTTGCACAATCTTATGAGCATAGACTCGTCCATGGAACATAGTTCAGGTTCGAATTCTGTCATTTACAGTACTGGATGTGGGAGTGGCAGTGGTGGTAGTAACAGGAATTTCAAAAATTGTCATTGTATTTGATAGATTTTGTGACTCAATGTAATACATTACCTTATTAATTACATTATCGTGCCTCGCCGTTCAAGAAAATGTTCAAGTGTTTGACACATTTAGGTTTTTATTTTCTAGAAATAAAACTTATAAGATATTATTAAAAGTCATTTGACAGCACTTGATGAGTGTTATAGAAAAAAAAAAAAAAAAAAAAGGCCTTCAGAAACGCTGTAGCAACTAATACAATAGCATTTGTAAAATGTTATGCCTTATATCATCCATCATGCTAGAGATGTTCATAATGACTCAATCGAACACAATCACACAGACAATGAACCCCCATGTCGCTATCCGCTCTCTAGATTTTTTGTTCAAGAAATGTTGTGCCTGGATCCAAGTCAATGGATCACAGAGGCTCTTAAGCATTCTTTTTAATCATATTTTACCTTAAAAAGAACATAGATACAATCCCTTGCTTATCCTTCATGATTTCTCCAGTTTTACTCAAGAACATAGATACAGTCCCTTGCTTTCTTTCTTGAAATTATTTGTAATGATATTACTTCAGATGAGAACAATGTTTGAGATTTAAATTTTCTCAATAGTATCAGATTGTAAACAACTTGATTTTGAAATATGCATAAAATGACAAGGGTGCCAAATGCACGAAAAATTCCTTTGCAAGAAAACAAAAAAACAATTATTGTTACTCCAATGCACCACTACCATGAAGCCTGAATGAACAAAAAACTATTTCTTGAGCAATTCAAAATAAATTCAGTAAATTAAATTTAAACTGATGTTTTCTTAGATAGGACTCAGAGAACAATTAGTTCCGCATTTGCACTAGCCTTTTCCTGGGAGAGCACATCAAAAATGCGTTTCTTTACGACAGAACGGCATTTCTTTTCCAATTCACGCATGGTTAATCCACTACTATATGTATGCCATCTGCCAGCTCCTTTATAACACCTCGTTTCGTGGTTGACAATCATCCGCTTAAGTTCAACCGCAGTACTAATCAAATGTTTAGCTAGATCCAAAGGATTACATCCTAAAAAATACCCACTTACACTAAACCCACTTATTTCAATTTCTTTCAATTGATAATGCAGGTGCTTAGGACACTCTCTTTTCACCATTTTGCCTCTGTCCCTAATTTCCTGCAACTGCCATCAAACCAAGCAGAAGTAATTTCAGTGTAGAATATATATAAATTTTATGAACATAAGAAATGGACCATCACATGCCAATAAAAAATATAGTTCAAGCAAACCAATGAAATTCAAGGATATAGGTTCTGTTCTTCCACTTAAATCTTTAAACTATACAAAGAATTGGGATTTCTTGTAGTTAATGGAATTTTGAAATTTCTAATTTCAGCCCACATTAATAAATCAATCAAAGTGAACTTGCAAAAGGAACTCACTGCCAAATGAAATTTCTGCAAACAAGGAGCAGCATTTAGAAAGAAGGCAATAGAGCAGAGATCAAAATCTGAGTATAAATGGACCATCAACTCGAGTTCTTTCAGATGACTGAACTTGGTCATGTTAGCAGGTATTTGGTGTACCTAAAAACAAAAGGAAGGAAACAAAAATTGTTATTAGAAGGAAACACAAATATCAATCATAAAGTGAAAAGTGAAAGATGCTTGTTTGCTTCGTATGCACCCTTTTAGTTGTAAATGATAATGATAGTGCTTGAAGCTGGGGAAGTTCTTCTGCAAGTTTGTAGATATAACTTCTGGTCCTTTCATATGCAGGCGAAAAGTCAAGATGCAGTTTCTTGAGTGATAGAACATCAACAAAACTGAAATCGTCCATTGAATCACTGTACTCTAATTCAATGAGATTAATAGTAGAAACCCGAATTTCATGTGCTCCTTGCCGATAATTATCGAAGATCAACGTCTTTAAACTGGGGAATGGGCCGCAAACCAGGAAAGTATTAGGCAGTACACAATGTTGAAATCTGACCCATTCCAGGCTTATACAATCCGAAAGAATTTCATTGAAAGTGGTCTGTTCCAGAGGTATAGAAGCCAAATCAAGTGTTTTCAACGAGTAGAAAAGGTTAGCGAAATCAGGAGAAGGCCTCAGCAGGCATGCTTTAAGGCGCAAATGCTTTAATGGAGATGCTTTCCCTGGTGAAAGTAGATGACAAGGGAAATTATATAAATCATGACCTGGGGGGGCGGAAAAGTCGAGATCAATTGTTTCAGTCTGCATTTTGACTGCAAAACTGACCCACGCATCAATATGAAAGGCAGACTCATTTCCTAAGCAATAACAAACCCTGAAAGAGTGTATTTTCTGACTTTTATAGAGCTGCAAAAACTGGTCAACTGCTCTCACAAATTTGAACTTACCCTCCCAAAATTTGAGTGAATAATCTGAAAGTGCATACAAGTAGGAAGAATGAAGCTTGATTCCAAACAGAGTGCATATATCAAAGTTGAGGTTGGATGTGGATGCACAGAGATATCTCCATCCCGGAGACAAAACACGCATCTTTGCAGCTTCTCTCATGTTTAAAAAAGAAAGGATGCAGGAGAGGATGTGATCTGGAAGTCTACTGATAAGATCAATAGTTTTAGAATTGTCTACCTGACAAAATACAGAAGGTCTGTTAGAAATAAAAATCAAGTATTCTTCTGGGCAAAAAATTCTCGCAACTTTCAGTAGACATCCAATGAGTGCAATTTTGTCTTGTATATAACACCGTAGCATCAATTGCTACATTTAATTGTAACATATACTATTTTGTGTTTTGCATACGAGCATGTTAAATCGCAACCAATGCTCAACGATACCACAACCAAACCTAAATTAGTGGCCCGCATTACTACTAAGTTCATGTTTGATTTGAAAAGTTAAAATAGATCATTCCCAATGAAATCAGCTGCATCTTACATCAGGGTCTTAGTATCAATTTGATGTGAATTGCCAAATATTTTACATCACAAACTGCCAATAGAACCCTACATTAGGATCCTAGTATCAATTGTAAACATACCCTTAGTTTAGTTATCCAATTCGGACTCTTCTTTTCACAATCACAAGAAGAAAATATCAGAAATTGACAATACACAAACCCACCCTATTTATAACTTGAAATTCCTTAAAAAAAATCTTCACAAATTTACATCATTTCCAAACATGCCCTAAAATCAACCATGATTTTCACACAATGAGAATAACACTAGCTTTCACCTCATTATTAGTCCATCATCACAAATACAAATAACATTCAATCAGAGAGAAACCATGATGAAATAAAATTGTAATCAAAACATAACACTAGAGAAACCAAAAACTGACATAAAGAAAGAGTACACACCTGTCCTTCTCCTTCAATTTCTTCTTCTCCCTCATGGCTAATAATAAGCTCATCTTCCTCCATGGTTTCTCTGTGTGATGATGAGATCCAAGCACAGAGCCCGCGTCTGTCTCTCTGTGAATTATAAATTGTAAATTGCAAATTGTAAATGGGGAATTCTAATTGTAAACGAGCGAGGAATTCTAATTGTACCAACCTGCTTCACATGTAGTCAGAACCAATCTCCTGCTTACTAAACTCGAATCTAAGTATGTGTACCTTGTTTCGTGCGTCACCTTCCATTAATTCTATCAGGACCGCATGGGGATCTATGAAAGCCCTTGATGGAATATTGAGATGTGCACACCCAGCTAACTAAAACTGATTTACGGCTAATATTATGCGGTATTAGTTTCCCAGGCCATTAAGAGTTTCTGTTTTTCAGCACTACAGGCAAACGCAGTGCTTATGGGGAATTCTAATTGGCGAGATATTTCTGTTAGTTTTTACATGACAAATGCGGTGTTCATATATATTTATATCTTCATGCCAATCACAAGGTTTCCTTCAACTTTTAAAATATTTTTAATAAACATTTAGTATTACAAAAAAAAAATCATGTATAATATAATTATTGTTCATTGATTTATTTATATATGTTTTTTTTTTTCTGGTGCAATAGTTGAAAGTTTTGCATTTTTGTAAATGACTTGAGTTTGATAATCTTTATTTGCATAATTTTTTTAATATTTCAATGCAATTTTATTAATAATTGCAAACATAAAAAATTATTTAATAAAAACTTATTTTTGGTCCTCTTGAAGCGTATGATTTTTTTATGGCTATTGATAATTATTATTTCTGTCATTGTGATCTGCCTCTACTTTCTTTTTTTTTCGATGTAACTTCATATGTAATTGCAAACATTAAAAAATAATATTTATCTACAAGTGATATAAAACCTCCAAGAAAATATTTGAAATTAATATCTAAAATAATAACTATATAATTCAATGAAAATATATACTCTTTAGCCAACTCATAAAAAATTTGAGGCTCACATAAACCATTTTTCTACGAAATGATAATACTTCTAAGTTCGAGGACCAACACAAGGCATTCCACATTGAACAATAACTACAAGTTTACGAGATATGTTGATCATTACAGGTGATTCAAACATGGTAAATATCAAGCGATGAAGTAAAAAATAATATCGTAATTTTGCATAGCCTTCTAGGTATGGCAAACAAGTCGAAACCATAAAAATTCTTGTGTAAGTGTCTCATATCGTAGGTATCTGCATACCCTATGAATGTGTCTCACCCAGACACATCCCACAACATGCACCGGTACCACTTCGGGTGGTTTGTATCCCAATGGGGTGCCATCTGCCAGAATACAAACTCAAACATTCCGAATGACTGGCCTAATTAACATGGCCAACCCAACACAAATCAAACTCAAGCGCGCTGGGAGGGAAAGCGAATAATCTCCTAAACACGTCCTCTAGGACCCGTCCTATTGCACTCTCTAGTGACAAATGCGTGCGGGAGCTCACCGCACCTCAGCAAACTTGCCACATGCAATAGTCTTCAAAATGTCTGTAGATGCGAGTCATATCAAAGCACCACCAAACTCATGACGCGAGCAAGCTCCTAAGCATCAACACAACAGGCATTACGGCGGGGTAGAGACACTTACACTAATGTCAGCATGCATGTACTACGAGACTATTCAAAGTCTAACATAATAGATGTGTTACAATAGTCAACTAGATAATCTTCATAAGTCCACAACTACACTAGGGTCCCAACGTGACCCAAAAAGTGAATTCAAAAAGTGATGTAGGACACCATTGAAGAGCATGATAGTTGGGAATAAACAAATGAAGAGACAACTAAGGGAGCCCAAGCTAACAATGAAGAAACACAGTCCTCAAAGAACCCCAAATGAACGTGACTTCCACGTGGAAGGAATCGATATTCCCTTAACCTTAACTAAGGTTAAAAACACATTGAAAATGTTAGAAGAATATGTCAGTGGGAACGAAGTTACTAGTGAAGAGATGGACACAAAAGAGTATGTCAGCATAGAAGAGTTTAAAGAATATTTTCTAGATCTAAAAGATCAGTTTGAAAAGGAAATTTTTATAAATCTCAAAAATACTATTGAAGATGAATGTGAGGCTACTGCTTCTCAGTCTCCCAAGGAAGAAGCTCCCCGACGATCTTTTCGAATCAGAAAAGCAAACCCTAAATTTAATGGATAATTATAAAAGGGAAGTTAATGAAGATCAATATTACCTATTGGAATCTCTCAAGAACTAGTTTATTCCTAGAAATTAGTTGTTTTTCCTTTCGAGTCTGTGTGCTTCAAGAATATCATTTTGACTTCTTCTATTTGTTAGGCAAGAGGATGAATATTCCTATTCTCAAGATGATTAAGCAATTGATTTAAGTCTATCAAGATCACGAGTTTAAGCATGTTCACCAAGGAACCATCTAGACAACCATTAACATTGTGAGTTTAACTTTTAGCTTAAAACTCATGAATTTTTTTCTTAGCTTGGTTGAGGATTTTTAGGAAATTTCATTTCCTTGTGATGATGTAAGGTATGATGAAGGGATAAGTGAGTGGTGTAAACTTGTAGTACTTTTATGTTTTTGATTTTTTTTTTCTGTGGTCTGGGGAGCCCATTTATACTCTGCACTTGCCTTTCAAAAAAAAAAAAAAAAAAAAACGTAATCAAACATCCAATTAATTCCCAAGTTGGTATGTCCGGATAGTCAGGATGGGATCTCAACCAAACTATCAAAGTCGACCCATATTATCAATGACAATCACAAGGATAGTGGTGTCACCATTAGAGGTTGTTTGTTTTTGCTTTTGATAGCTAGAGTCAGAAGTCTTAATATGGAGGGACACTTTTGTTTAGTGTTTGTTTTTAGGTCTGATCAGAAGTTCAACATTTGATTGGAGTAAACAATAGGGAGGTGTTGATCACTTAGCACTGGGTACGTACTGACTAAAAAAAGTATCCCAATAATAACCTTAAAATAATTTTGTAATGACTCAGGGTCTATTATAGCGTTTTAATAGTAAGTTGGCTTTTTATAGTGTTTCTGAAACGCTATTGTAGGTATACATAGCAAATTTTTAAATTTTTTTTATTTTAATTTCATTTGCTATCAATTTGAAATTTCATAAATGCTATTATAACACTGATTTCTTTAACCATAAAAGCTAAACAATTTGAAACTACGTTTCGAAGAAAACTGAACAGAAAGGTGAATGATATATTTATCAAATTTCCCTGAAGATGGTAAATCCCATCAAATAGAGACATCAACGGAAAAAATGGAATGACTATTCTAATATAATTTGAAGCTCAACAAATCAGTTTGTTTTTCACTTTCAAGGATTGTGAGGGAGCTATCATTTACATTCAAGCATAAAGAAATAGAATTACAAGTAGGAGATTTAGTATTTGGACTAATTACTATCGACATTGCCATTTGATTCGTCTTTCTTTTTCTCAGACATTTTGTTCCAAGAAAAGTTGAATTGTTCTCCAGCAGTGATCTCCACCAGCCAGCCAAGTGTCCATATGCATGCCAGTTGGAAAATCAACAAACAAGCACCGCTTGTTATCAGTGGCTGCTCTTGTTATCAGTGGCTGCTCTATCATAGAGCATTTGCATGTGGGATGGTGAGACCATCTCATCTTGCAACCCCAAAAAACACTAGCCTCTGCAGAATGCATCCTCACCTTGCCAACATCAATTGTCTCCATGGAGAACGCACTAGACTACAGAGAACTTTGGGACCTTTAGATCCACTACCTCCAACATCAATTGTCTTCAGATTTAATGATCTGATTTCATTCGTAAAATTATGTTGACTCTGAATGAATGAGGATACAAGGCCTATGCCATTAGTTTCGTATTGAAGAGTAGTTTCTGGATTGTCCTAGCTTTATCTCATATGACTTACGGTTTGGAAGTTACATGTGTATTAGCACTTGCACGTCAGATTGTCCAGTCTAACCATTGTAATATTAGTCCGTATGTTTTACCATAGAATCTCGAGTCTTGAATCTTTATGATTGTTCGACATGAAGGACATTATTACTGTGATTTGGATCATGTTGGGACCCTAGTGTAGTTATGGACTTGTGAGGAATGTCTAGTTGACTATTGTATTTAGGCTTTCGTAGAACACCATTTGATTCTGTAATCTGTGATTTAAATCATGATTAGTGTGACCCTGTCAGACTTGTGTTCAAATTTTCTTACAGCAGTTTCACTATGTTGTATTCGTGTTTTGGCAGACTTATACTTGTCAATTTGACATGATTCTTAGATCGTTAGTTGTGTTGTGAATGTAGATTTGTTTAGGCTTTAGTATAACACAATTTGAGTTTGTGACCAGTGTTTTATAACATGATTTGTATGTCACTGTCGAACTAGTGTTTCCTGACAGCAGTTTTATTGTGTTGTATTGGTGTTTTGGCAGACTTATACTTGTCGGTTTGACACTAATCTTAAACCTTTAGTTGTGTTTTTTAATTTAGATTTGTTTAGGCTTTTGTAGAACACCATTTGAGCTTATAAACTGTGTTTTAGAGCATGCTTTGTATGAGTTAGTCAGACTAGTGTTCAGATTTAATGATCTGATTTCATTCGTAAAATTGTGTTGACTCTGAATGAATGAGGATATAAGGCCTATGCCATTAGTTTTGTATTGAAGAGTAGTTTCTGGATTGTCCTAACTTTCTCTCATATGACTCACGGTTTGGAAGTTACATGCATTTTAGCACTTGCACGTCAGATTGTCCAGTCTAACCATTGTAATATTAGTCCGTGTGTTTTACCATAGAATCCCGAGTCTTGAACCTTTATGATTGTTCGACACGAGGGACATTATTACTGTGATTTGGATCGTGTTGGGACCCTAGTGTAGTTATGGACTTGTGAGGATTGTCTAGTTGACTATTGTAACACATCATCTATTATGTTAGACTCTGTATAGTCTCGTAGTACATGCATGTTGACGTTAGTGCAAATGTTTCTACCCCATTGTAATGCATGTTGTGCTGATGCTTAGGGGTTTGCTCTTGTCGTGAGTTTCGTGGTGCTTTAAGATGACTTGCATCTATTGGAGGCTATTGCATGTGGCAAGTTTGTTGAGGTGCGGTGAGCTCCCGCACACGCTTGTCACTAGAGAGTGCAGTGGGACGGGTCAATTGTTGGTTTTATACAAGCCATCTAATTCAAATTTGAATTACTCGGGAATCAGGATTTTGCACCCATAACCAAAGGCGGAGCTAGAATTCTCATGGAAGTGGGCAACTAATTATTTTTTGAATTAGTAGAGTAATGGACCAACTGGTTAAGGAAATGTGAGAACCTCGCTCATCTCGAGGAGGGTGGACGATGGGAGGCCTCCCTCACTCCCTAGAAAGGTTCTTCATCCAAACACTAATGCTTTTTCGATGAAAATTGTGTAAAGTAAACAATTATAAAAAGTAATTAAATATTTTAGTAAATTATATAATTGGATAAAAAATCTATTTGGACTCAAATTTTTTTTTACTAAACAACTTGTGCTGGATGACTTGGCAACATGTATGATGCATAATTTAATATTACAACATTCAATATGCCAAAGGAGTTATGGTCGAGTGGTTAGGGCCTTGTGGGATTTATCCCCAGGTCCTTGCTTCGAGACCCTCCGGCGGCATAATTTCTTTCGGGGTGATGTTGGCCTATAGGCGCCACCTCGGGGGATAGGTTACGAATCCTATCAAACACCAGCTTACCTTCCATAAAAAAAAATATATATTACAACATTCAATGCTACTGTGATAATGGCACTATGTAGCCATGTCATTTTAGTACATGTTTTTTAGTATGAAAATTAGAGTATTAATTAATATCTAAAATAAGCATTTAAGATCTTGGGCCTTATTTAGCTTGTCGCAAATATTTTTCATTATCACTTAATTACATCTCATCACTTGAGATGTTATTTGAATTTGCATTACATTGATAGCACCGAAGGCAAATCTTCCCGTTGCTCATTCAATGAAGGTGAGCTCCAAATGGTTGACCGAATAAACCCTTCTCTCTTGCTTTCTCTGTTCCATGATTTTTCCGTGCTCACTGTAAAAAACCCTTACGTTCATCTTTCCAAACAAAAGCTGCCACGTGGACTAAATGGAGTTCAACGAAGTTGATCTTGACATGTTTCCCTCTTTTACCATCTCTTCAACCAATCAACGGTCTCGATTTCTGCAATCTGTTAACAGTGAAACTTGAAGCCCAAGAACTGGCTTGGCAATCATGCTTTTCTACTCTCGGAGCAAAGTAGATTTTCACACAATTTCCACTTTGCTGTTCCGCTTCTCATCCATTGCCACGTGGTGGTAAGAGGATGGTAGGATTCGGCAATAGTGATTTATTGCTGTGGATGTGTGGTATTGGGTGGGATGTAGTAAAATTACATCGCTTGTGGGTGTATAGAAAAGAGAGAGTAAGTCACGATTTTCCCTCCAACAAGACATGCTTATTTCTTCTCTCAATGATCTGTTATGCTCTGGAAGAGTGAGTGAGAGTGAGAGTGAGAGTGAGAGAGAATTTTGCAGAGAAGAAGCAAAAAATCAAAGCCAAGAGCTGAAGCCTGAAGCATTCTCGTTAGTTTCGGAACAATCTAATTCGTCAAGGTGAACAATCTAATTCGTCAAGGTGAGCTTTCTTAAAATCTTCCACTCTCAAACCTTCCTTCTTCTCCGCTTTTCAGTTTTGTTCCTACTATCAAATCGAAGCGTCGATGATCGATTCATAAAGAGATTTGCGTTCTTATTTTGTGATTTTTTGAGATTGTTACTTGATTTTCTTCAGTTATTAATTTGAAGACAACTGAAGCTGAACCACTCCCTTCGTTCGGAACACCCCAGTTGTGCTAAGAAGGTGAGCTTTCGATCTTTTCTCCTTCTCTTTTGCTTGATCGATTCTTAAATATTCAAACTCTTTTGCTTGATGTGATTTGCATTGTGTTTACTTTGATGGTTTTGATTCGGTGTTTTCTCAGATTTTTACTGGATTTGCTTCATATTCAAAGGTGTGTTCAAAGCGATTTTCAGTTCTGAGCCAAGAATCAGAATCGCATTGTTGGTTTTGGTACGATTTTGCCTTTTTTTTTTTTCATTTTTGACAGATTTTGGAGTGATGTTTGTGGTGTTTCAAGTCAATTTCTACATATTAGTGTTGTTATATTCACTTGTTGTCGATTCAGAGAGAGCTTGAGTTGTTTTTCTTCTTTTTGTGCCGATTTTGGTCTGGTTTGAATTTGATTTGGATGGTTTAGTGTTTCTCTGTGTGTTTGGAGTTGGATTCAGATGGTTTAGTGTTCTACATGGTTGTTGTTCACCGTTGTTTCTTTGTATCCAATGGAGATTTAGAGAGTTCGGTGTGTTTGGAATTGATTAGGATAATTATGTGTTATTTGGTTTTGGTTTCCAGTTAACTGAGATAGCTAGTTTAGTGTTTTGTTTGTGTTAACTATTCTTTGTGTTTGTAGTTGATTTCTGATAATTTTACTCTTCTTTGTTTTTAGTTTATTTGTTCAGATATGTGTACTGTTGATAGTGTGCTTTTGGAGTTTGTTGTGTTAGAAAACAAAAGCGAATATTAGCTACGGTGTTAATCGATTTGAAATTGGATCAAAATCGAATCGAATTTGAGATTCGATTTTCAATTCAGTTTTTAAGGCTCAGTTCGATTAACTCGATCGGTTTACATGGACCAATTAACACCCCTAATATTAGCAAAGATCAATCTTAACGCCGTGATCAAATTTATATCAAACGTATAAGAATGAATAAATTTTTTTTTTTTTTTTGAGAATAAATGTATAAGACTGAACAGATAAGAATCAACCGAATAAACATATAAAAATCAAATCAACAGATGTTTATATGGAATGAAATAGTACAGAATGAAAGAACTGACTTGTTGTTTGAGAAAGGCTTGCTTTTTGCAATGTCCTAAGACAAAAATATGTCACTACACCTTGCTGTAGAATTTTGTAGACGTCTGCCATGCAGGATTCAATTCTCAATCTAAGGCTAGTAGTGTTTCCTTGGATTCAAACTTCAACAATACCCCACCTTTGAATAAAAATAAGATTGGTTGATGGGAATAGACTTGATATTTGAAAAGGAACATTTTGAGACAAAAATAAGACTCTATATGCATCCGGAGAGGTGTCGGACTTGAACCTTCCATAGTGAACACTTATCGGATTTACTTTGTGAAGTAGTGAATAGAAATCTTGAACTATTCGCGTTTATAGAAAACCAAGGCAACATGTGTTACACATACCGAATGTAACACATTTCAGTTCATACGGTTCTGTTAATTTTGGTCCCGAACAAATCCTGACTTCATGAGAGCTTTAGAGAATGTAGCCATGTAATTCTCATAGATGCGACCCACATCATATTAAGAATATCCTGCCATATTCCTCTTAAATATAAGATATTAGTATCATTAAGAATATTAATTATTCACCCTATACTTCTGCAAGTAACATACCTACACACTATATGAATGAGTAATAGTGTGTTCCAATTTTGAATCTTCCTAACCAGTTTGCCTATTGAACCTAGACCATGGGATCTCCAATCAATTAGGTAAGGTTTCCGTCGAGTTGATTCATTGAATTGGCGATAAACACATCCCCCTTGATGTAAACACAACATGCTATTTTGGTAGGCCTTTTGTCAAAGTATCTGCAATATTTTCCTTCGACTTCACATAATCAATGAAAATAATTCGATTATTGAGCAACTGTTTGTGTTATGTCTTCGCCTTATATGCCTCAACTTTCCATTACATATGCTATTTTTGGCTCTAGCTTGAGTGGCCATATTATCACAATAAACACAAATAGTTGTCAAAGGCTTAGGCCACAGTGTAATATCATCTAAGAAATTTCAAAGCCATTCCGCTTCTTCTGCTACCTTGTCTAAGGCTATAAATTATGATTCCATTGTCAAACATGCAATGCACATTTGTTTGGAAAATTTCCAAGACACTGTTGCACCTCCAAGTGTAAATACATATCCACTTGTTGATTTGGATACGAAATTATTAGAAATCCAATTAGTATCGTTGTATCCGTCTTAACACTGCAGGACGTTTCCTATAATTCAGTCTATAATTAGTGGTAAGTTTTAAACACCTTAATACTCTTACAAGAGCATTCCAATGATCCTTTCCAGGATTACTTGTATATCTACTGAGCCTGCTTACCGAGTAGGCAATATTAGGTCTAGTACTATTCATGATATACATTAAGCCTCCGATCACTTGGAAATATTTTAATTGAGATACAGTTTCACCAACATTCTTTACAAAAGTTTAGAGTTGGGATCAAAAGGAGTTGTAAGAGGTCTGTGATCATAATGTCCAAATTTCTGTAATACCTTTTCCGCATAATGGGATTGAGTAAGTGAATACTCATCATCATCCCTCTGAACGTTGATGCCGACTATTACATCTGCTTTGCCCATATCTTTCATGTCAAAACAAGAACTCAAAAATCTCTTTATGGAATTAATTACATCTATATTAGTTCCCAAAATGAGCATGTCATGTACATAAAGACATACAATGACACATGAATTATTTTGATAATTCTTAATGTATACACATTTATCACATTCATTAATCTTGAGTCCATGTGTAGTCATTGTAAGATCAAATTTTTCGTGTCATTCTTTAGGTGCTTGTTTTAATCCGTATAAGGATTTTAGAAGTTTACACACCTTTTTCTCTTGACCTTTAATCACAAAACCTTGTGGTTGTTCCATATACACTTCCTCTTCTAATTCACCCTTAAAATTGCAGTTTTTTCATCCATTTGGTAAATTTTCAAATCATAAATAGATGCAATTGCTATAAGCATCCTTATTGAAGTGACTCTTGAAACCGGTGCATTAGTGTCAAAGAATTCTAACCCTTCCTTTTGACAGTATCATTTGGCTACTAACAGAGCCTTAAATTTATCTACAGTACCATCAGACTTAAATTTCTTTTTGAAAATCTATTTAAATCAAATTGGTTTATTATCGGGAGGTAAATTTAAAATTGCCATGTATTATTTTGCATAATGGATTCCACTTCATTGTTTCCTTCAAGAAGATAGCATCGGAAGATGACATAGCATCTTAATATGTTTGTGGTTCTTCCACTGTTAAATATGTCAAGAAATCAGGTCCAAAATTTTGGCGATCCTCCTTATATACTTGCTCTTCTAGGTTCATTTTCTTGAATACCAGATGATGATGCTTGGTCCACATCACGTGTTTTTTTTTATTTATAGTGTTGGTTCTATCTTCTTTGCATGAAAAGATATGTTCAAAAAACTCAGTATCATCACTTTCTATTATTGTATTTACATGTATGTCAGCAACCTCAGATTTGAAAACCAAAAATCTATATGTTGCACTATTGACAGCACAGCCAACAAATACACAATCTATTTTGGTCCAAGTTTAGTTCGCTTTGGAAGCGGTACTCGAACTTTAGCAAGACAACCTCATACTTTAAGCGAGTAATACTATAGTGCACTGGTCTCAGTGCACTGGTAACTTGCCTGGTGCTATCAGGCACCATATCTCGATGCAATCCTACGATGCCTGGTAGCCACCAGGCACTTTACCAGTGCAGTTAGGAAAAACTGCTTTTTATATGAAGAAATTTTACTTTCCAAACTTCATATGGAGACTTATTAGTCTTCTTATGGGAAATTCTATTTAAGAAAGAATTTGCATTAAATAGAACATTACCCACAGATTATGTGGAACTCCAGAACTTTCAACATAGGATTCATCATGTCTTTGATCTTTATTTTTCTTGTCAAGTTGATTCTCAACTTCTGCCTTGTATATTTTAAACATATTCAAGTTTCATCTTTGCTATGTAGTAAATATACATAACAATATTTACTCCAATCATCTATAAATGATATGTAATAATTATGAAGTTGCTTTAAAGTCACAAAGATCTGTATGGATTAAGCCCAACACTTCATTAGATCTTTCTATTGACTTGAAGATTGTCTCACAAACTTGGATTAAGCGCACACTTCACTCTATGGCCTGATTTCCCACATACCCAACACCCACCTTTAGTTTTGAATTTCTTCCCTTTTGGAGCATAGGATGAATTCTTTGCTAGAACTTTCCTTTGTATTTCTTTTGAAAATTTGGCTTAGACTTGGATAAGTCTCCTTCCACAATGTTTGCTTTGGTTTCAAACGATAAGACATCATGCTTTTCAGTCATTCTATTTCCTTCTTCATTGAAGCTTTAAAATTAGTTTCTCCGCTGACAAATCTTCAGTCAGATGTGCATTTGCTTGAAATCTTTCCAGGATGGAATAAGCTTTTTTTTTAAAAAAACCTCCAGTAGGGAGGGACAGCTACTGTCAGACCTTAATTAAATAATAAAAAGGATTTACAAACACTACGGGGATACACTACGACTTTACCCGCTTTAAAACCAACAGAAGATAAAACAAACACAAAGAAACTTGAAGTACATAGTTGACCTCCTGCAAATAAACTGACAAGCTCAAACTTGGGCACCCTAGATTCATCTGATGCACACCAACAAATTTTGAACCAAGCAACAAAACTTGCCAAGACCTCCAGATCAGCACCCAATCCTGCTCCAAAACCACAAGGACGTGATTTGGAACCTAGCCAACAACCAATAAAACAACTTGACCCTGGGAGTTCACCATATCCTCCAATACCACAACCTCCCATTGACAAACCAAAACTGCTCAAGACCTGCGAATATATGTTGTTCTAGCCCGATTAAGTCTGATCAAACCCAGAATTCTCCAAGAAAGACTAGACAATGTCACCTGATTGAATCTTTCATCCTCTTGTGCCTTCCTTGCTAATGCGTCCGCAACCGCATTAGCTTCCCTAAAAACATGACAACAAAAGATATCTTTACCAACTGTGAGACCCTTAATTTCTTTCCAATAATTTTCAAAGAACTGCGGAATCTTGAAATCATCGTAGAACCATCCTTTAACTAGGTAGAATCAATTTGAATAATTATTCTACTCGGGCCCAATCTATAGCATAGTTGAAGACCCTCCATAAGAGCCAAAACTTCTGCCTTGTTGTCCATATATTCCCTAAAGAATAATTGTTTTTCCGCCATAAATCACCATTACGATCTCTAATAACAACCCTGCCAACCGCAAGATTGTTAATGGAGGATTTGTCGACATTTAAGACAACAAACCCAGGTAGAGGGATGGCCCAATAAATTATTCTCGACTCAGTGGGCGCCACCTGCCTCAAATGTAGCCCAAGGGCTATCAACACCTTGCCATTAGTGCTGATTTGTTTTTGGAACAAACACGTCATTGACCAATCTTAACCATCTACGGAAACTAATAATCATAGCCCTATCATCCGACCTAGCATCTTCGCACATGCACTTGTACCTTTGTTTGCAAATCTCCCAAATCACTAAAACTGAAGTCAAAAGAAACAGAACCCCGATTGAGAAACATCATTAGCTCGGCGGAACCAGACTGAAAGTACAATTGAAATCTCCGCACGTGTCCTCAGATGAATGTCAAAAATACCTTCAAAATGTTTCCAAACGTTCTCCGTGAACCTACCATCCAGAAGTAAGTGTTTTAATGATTTTGATTAGAGCGTGGAACATCTGCATCTAGACGCCAACTGAATACCACAACGATAAAGTTCCCCTTCAACTGGCACACCTCTAAAAAGTAATTTCCCTATAAACACGGAAATTCTCGACGGCACTAATGGAGACCAAATCTTGTTGTACAAGGCCAATTCAACGCCTCTAACTCATAGCAAATCATACGCAGATTTAGTAGAAAAATCACCCCTCGAATTAGGTTGTCACACGCAAGAGTCTGCCAAATCTGTCTCTCCCCTAAGGGATGAATCTAAAGCGTCCATAGCTAACCTCCGAATAACAGGGTTTAGCATCATGAACTCCCCATTCTTGACCTCCTGAATAGAAGGCCAAACCTCCTGCTCAACCAAATCCAGTGGCCTAGCAAAGACCACCAAATTATTCCAGTTTTCTTCCAAAAAACTTGTGTTCCCTTGCCTAATACGCCATATAGAATTTGGCAAAAAAATATTTTTGACTTTAAAGATATTTTCATCAATGGGGAAGCACCTCATTTTTCCTTCTGATTGCAAAGTGGCATGCCCAGTTTCCAGTATTTATTCCTCATGAATATCGCCCACAAAGAGTTTCCATTCAACATGTTCCATAGAGACTGCAAACGGAAAACTTTGACAACCAAAGAAAATCTCGCACACCTAAACCGCCTTCAGCAACTGGTAAAGCTATTTTCTCCCAACTGATCCATTTCTTCCTCAACTTGCCTTCACAATTCCCCCAGAAAAATCCGTTATAATTTTCCGAATCCTGTCAATATTTTTTTGGGACATGCATAACACTCAAACATAGACCGGTATAGAACACAGAACATTTTTAATAAACACTAATCTACCGCTAGGGGAAATAAGTTTCGCCTTCCACCCATCCATCCTACATTGAATTTTTTGTAAAATCTCTTCAAATAAAGAATCTTGCAGTGCCCTTGATACACCCACCCTCTCAGATATTTCATAATCGACCCTTTATATTGAAAACCAATATGAGATTTAACCGCCGCAATCCTTTTTGTTTCTGCCTTGTCATCCACCATGAAGGAACTTTTGGAAACATTAATGTTTTGTCCTGACACAAAACAATAATCCTTCAAAAATGTAATGCAGCCTAATAGGGAAGTTTTCCTACCATTCAAGAAACTCAGTATATCATCTGCGTAAAGAAGATGGGTAATAGGAGCACATGCCCTAGGAGTGTAGTAATAACCAATCTGACCCTTTTGAAAGGCCCTTGCAAGACCCATGTTCAAAACTTCAGACACAATAATGAATGACATTGGAAAAGGGGGATTTTCCTGTCTCAAACCTCTAGTGGATTTAAAATACCCGTTGTAGACCCCTTGCAGAAGAACTGAGAACCCGCAATTAGTAATGCAATTGGAGAATCCGGAGCACTGCAAGCAGGAATCCCTAATCCAACCTGTCATAAGCTTTCTCCATATCGATTTTTAAGACCACATTCCCCACCTCCCAAAGGATATCTTCCCTATATCTCTGACTAGTTCCTGAGCCAGCCCAATATTTCTACTATAGACCTCCCTCTAACAAAGGCACCCTGTTCTTGGAAAATAATATCCTGAAGTAACAATGCCAATCTATTGCAAATTAATTTGCAAAAAATTTTGTAAATAACATTGCAAAGTCTAATAGGTCTAAAGTCAGGAAAAGAACATGGGTGATCTACCTTCGGGATCAGGGAAATCAGGTTTGCTGAAAAAGAAGCAGGCAAGGACTCTCCATCAAAAAATTGTTTCACTATTTCCCATATATCCAAGCCCACTAAATCCCAACATTCTTGGTAGAACTCAGAAGTAAACCCATCTAGACTGGCGCGTTGTTCTTAGGGATATTAAAAGTAGCATGCTTGACTTTTTTAAAGGTAGGAACTCCGGTAAGATCCTCACACATAACTGGAGAAATAACTATAGGAATGCAGACCAGGATCTCATAATCCACCACTCTGTCATTCTGAGAAGACAATAAATACTGAAAGAAGGTGTTAGCCTCACGCAGAATCGCTCCTGAATCTGTCACCTCATTACTAGAAGGAAGCCTTATTTTATCAATAGCTCTACATTTTTGTCTGAATTTGACTGAGGCAAAGAAATACTTAGTACAATTCATGGTTGAGGCAAAGAAATACTTCACTGTGCAACTCATGGATTATTATCTGGAGTTCTTCAACTTGGCTGAGAACCTTCTAGTTATCCATCGTCCTATAATTCAGAAACTTGCCAATGATGAACTTGCCTGCACTTGCAGCTTGTGACAAATATTTCCTCTCTAATGACTGCCACAAGTCTTTTGCAGTCTTGCAAGTCACATACGCATCATAGAGAGTATCGTCCAATCCATTAAGGATACAGTTTCTGCATAGGAGCTCACTATGTGTCCAAGCATCTATTGCATTGAAAGTTTCCTTTGAGATTGGAAGTTCTTCTGCCATAGGTTTCTCTTGAGAGATCACATGACCCAAGTTCAAGGTTGTAAGATAAAACAACAATTTCTATTGCCAGCGCTTGAAATCAACCCCTTTGAACTTTTCTGGCTTCTCGGAATGAGTAGTCTTAACGACATTCACAGATTTATCCATACATATTTCTGTCTTAGATTGTTAGAAAAATAAAAGGGAATATTAATAAAGATCATTCTTAATTTTGTGAATCAAATTTATATGACTGAACATATAAGAATGATCAAATGATTTGATTTTTATATGTTCGTTCTATTGATTCTTTTATGTCCATTTTCAAAAAAAAAAAAAAAACAGGCATATGTTCATTCTTATTATATGTTCAGTCATATATATTTGATATAAATTTGATTCGTGACATTAAGATTGATCTTTGCTAAAATCCCTTTTATTTTTCTAACAAGTTGCCGATAGATTAGTGTACTTTAACATGTTATTTAAAGATTTGATTTGTTTAGATCTTTTGAAGCTTTTCTTATTATGTTAGAAGCCTAACATAGTTTGCATGATTTTTCTGTTGTTTTGTGTTTGCTGCAAGTTTTCCATTATAATCTCAATATTGTTTTAAGCTGAAAGATCTGATTTCGTTGCGTGCTCTAAGTTAATTTCTTCCAAATTATTGTATTTTTCGATAAAATTTCCATTATAGGACATTGATTGGTCTAAATTCTTCCTGATCAGATTCTCTAACATTTGCTCCCCATTATAGGACACTTTTTTCTTTTCCACCTATATTTTTCCTTGTGCGGGCATTGGTTTTCAGCACCATCTTTATCAACATGGACAAGGTAGAAAGAATTATATTTTTTTTAAATGTTATTGGACATGCACTTTAGGTGTTTAAATATTGATGGCATCGTAATGCAGTATAAGATTGAGGGGATCATTGGCAAGGGAGCATATGGAGAAGTTTTTGAAGCAATGAACACTGATACAAATGAGAGAGTGGCGATAAAGAAAATCCATTTGAATGACAACGTAGTCAATGAAAAATTAATCCAAGAAGGGAATCTGCAACAGGAGCTAATCCACCAAAATGTTGTTAGGTAAAGATAGATCTCTATAACCATTCGATTGTACATACATTTATGATTGTGTACCAGACTTCGTTTTTTTTTAGAGCTCATTGAATTGTGATTAATTATTGTATAAGCTGTATGAACATTGTGAGCACAATGGTTACTATTGTTATGTGATGGAGTATGTTTCAAAATGTCTTGCGAAAGTAATTGGTGGCTACACAGACAAGCCTGTCATATTAAAGGTAATTGTTTGTTTGAGGATAATGAAATTTCGTTGTTTAATCAAATTAAAGAAGTAATGTGCTTTTGCAGAGTCTGATGAAGCAACTTCTCCAAGGATTGGCTTACTGCCATAGAAGAGGTATCATACACCGGGATATAAAGCCGGACAATCTATTGTTGGACCTAACAGATGATTTGCATCCCATCTTGAAGTTGGCGGATTTTGGACTATCAAGGGAGAACATTGGCTCAGATCTGAGTCCAGATGTATACAAAGTTTCACTATTACTTTGTATTTGTCGAACTCTCATGCAATATTTTTTCTTAAATTCGAACTCTCTCTTTCCAGGTTGCAACAGCCGGCTATAGGGCTCCAGAAATCCTTCTAGGATCAGACAGCTATACATGTGCTGTAGATATATGGTCGGCAGGATGTACATTTGGTGAACTAGTTAAGAGAAAGCAGTTGTTTTAAATGGAGTCACACATACCACTACTAACAGCAAGTAACACTGGAATATCCTACCCCCAACTCTTTGACATATTTAGGTCTCAATCTCACCAGCACTAGACTTTTTCTTTTTAACATATTTTTTTCAACTATCTTACTAGTATTCAATATTTGTTTTTTTAGCATGCGGGGAATGCCTGACGAAGACACTTGGCCAAATGTGACATCTTTGCCGGGATTCAATGATATTAAATATAGTCCATCAATGACTTCACTTAGTCCCGAGGTATTATCGAATGTCACTTTTGTTATAGTAATATTATTGATTTGTTTACTACTTTTGCAATAATATTTATTATTAACTTCATGCAGAACCTGGAAGATACTTTCTCAAATTTGAGCCCTTCAGGAGTTGATCTTTTAGATGTAAGTTTTGTCCTAAAATTATTTTAAAGACAAATTTAGCAATCTAATCCCTTGGATGCTTGTTCAAATAATCTCTTCTAAAATTAGATAGATATCCATTGCAATTTTTTCATGTTTTTGGTGGTTCATACTAACATAGTTTTAATTGGAATGATTCAGAAAATGTTGTGTCTGGATCCAAGTCAAAGGATCACTGCAGCAGAGGCTCTTGATCATGACTATTTTAAGGAGTGAATTTTAGGACTGCGATTTTATCAAGACTTCGTCTCAGGTTTTTTTTTTTCTTTCTTTATTATCATATTTTTACATTTAAGACAGTTGTAGGCAATATTTGATTGGGACGTCTGTTTATCATATATTTATAATTTAAGAAGTAGATTTGGTTGATTCTTCTTAGTTATATTTTGTGAACTAGGCATGGAATGATGATTGGGTAATTGCTGACATGTTTCAGGTTTTGACAGGTTGTTGTTACTCAAAAATCTAAAAATACCGTTACAGATGTCGTTAGGTCACATTTCTTTGTTACTCAATTTGAAACAAGAAACAGATATATACGACATGAATCAATATTCATGCTACCTGCCTATGACAATCCAATTAATTAATTTCCTTAGAAAGCAATAAAAGCAAATCAACTAGCAGTAGAAAATGCTAAACGATTAGTAATATTCTATATGCATGCCATCCGATTAGTAATATTTTTCTTGATTTTTCTTTTAACCGTGGAACTAAGCTAAATGAAATTTCACTGTAGGTATTAGCCTCTAGGGTCTAACCTGTTGTCACTCCGCTTCCTCTTACTCATTTCTTCATCCTCGCGTCTCTTTCCCTCCTTCTTGTCCTTCGGAGCGGAGAGTTTCTTCTCATCTTCGGTTCCCCTCTTTATAGTCCTCAACTCCTCTAAGGTAATGTGCTTTTGGGTGCTCTTGAGGAGCTTCATCATGTCTAAAGGGGGTTCCAAGATGAGGTATTCGTAGAGTTTTCCCTCCTTTAGGCCCGTGGTGAAAGTTGTCACGGCCGTGTCGTTGCTGCAACCGTCAATGAGTGCCAACTCGTTGTTGAAGAGTGTGACATACTCTCTGAGTGTCTCATTGGATCTCTATTTTAGAGAGTATGTAATGTGGGCATTTTTGAAAACACTGACTCCCGATGAAACGCGTCAGGAATTCCTTTGCCAGCAACTTGAAGGAGTCGATCGACCTCGGCGGGAGGCTGTGGAACCATGTTAGTGTTGACTTCTTCAAGCTAGTGGGAAAAGTCTTGCACATCACCGACTCGGATCCTTCTTTGAGGGCCATTATGTGCTGGTAATAGCGCATGTGGTTGAATGGGTTGGTGGTTTCGTCGTAGAAGTCGAGCTTCGGATGAGTGAATTTATTCGAAAGGCCCTCATTCATAATACAATCCACGAATGGTGGGATAGAGAGACGGTAGAACACGTCTGGGTCGTGTGCTCTTCTGCGGAGGGGGTTCTGAGGGCCGAGCCTCTCTACCTTGGCGGTCGACTACACGTTAACCGTGCAACCTTCTCTAGTCCAATGAGAACTAGCGAGGGCTTAACTCTCCGGTGCTTGCTCTCTACTGTCCTCCGGAGATGGAGACCCATGCTGCTCCTGGTCTCTATTAGCAGGTGGAGGATTTTGTCGTACGAGTGCCTCCACCGCTTTGACGATCTGATGTATTTGAGATGACAACATATCTATCCCGAGGTCTGTCATTGTTGTTGTGGGCACGTGGGCATGAGTCTGCTGCCCGTGTATAACAAGAACCGCTGAAAGCAGCGGTACAACAGCCTGAGCATTTGACGTGTCCCCTTGTTCTTCCTTATTGCGTGATCTAGTGGTCACCATCTTTCTGTATTTCGAAGGGATACGATGCTAGTGAAAGGTTAGGGACTTTGTCATCCCAACAGATGACGCTAAACTGATGCAGTCATTTCTACTCTCTGTTTTGACCTAATATCGTTGACCTGCACAAGTAACGCACGTGAGCCATGAACCACTGTTGTGGTGGCCGATGGCACTCCGATGCTAAAGTCGGACATGGATCTAAGGAAGGTGTAATGATGTAAACAAGGAATTTTTAGCGTACCTTAGCTTGCCAACCTCACATCTTATTTATAGTACAGGAGTCCTGGTTCGACCAAGCCATCGATGGCATAGTTTAGGAAGGAGATCTTTCTCTAATTAGAAGTCACGTTGTAGAAGGAAAGTTTCATGTTAGCCCTGTGCTCCTAGATATGCGGGAGATAGTTCCTTATCAGAGGATAATCTGTAAGAGGAAGTTTTCCTGTGTGATATGTACTCTAGTACTAGTATTTGCTAGCATTTTTTTGGATTTTTTTTTTTACACTTTCATCCCTTTTATAGATAGTGTTTGTGGTTGTGTTTTAAAGAAATGGGTAAAAAATGTAAAAAAAAAAAAAAACTAAACAAGGCGCGCTAGACTTACTCTTAATTTGAAGATGTGTTAAAAAGGTAGGCTACGGCAGACTTTTTGGCGTTAAAAAGGTAGGCTATGGTAGAATTTTTGGTGTTAACTTGGTTTAGTTGTATGGAAAGGTTTGTAGGATCTAGGTGAATTACCAAAGGTTTGACCAATCTATATAGAGGAGCAATGCATATTAAAATGTTGCAAAACATTCTGAAAATATAATCAAAGTTGTGGTGATATTGTTTTTGTTGATTTCTTTACTATTTATTGACGTCTTGGAGAACCTTGAAGACGTTTTCTCAAATCTTAGCTTTTCAGAAGTTAAACTTTTAGGCGTAAATTTCTTTTTTTTCTCATGTTTTTGGTGGTTACTAACATATTTTGAATGTGATTCAAAAAATGTTGTGCTTGGATCCAAGTCAATGGATCGCAAAGGCTCTTGAGCATTCTTTTTAATCATATTTACCTTAAAGAAATTTGTATGCAATATTTGATTGGAATTATGTGTTGAATAATTGCTGACATGTTTCATGTTTTGACAGGTTGCGGGAGGCATTATGTTTGACACAATTTAAATGGTCAGAATGAGACATTATGTATGACATTTGAATTCCATTTTGGATGTTTCTGTTTTTGCTCGAAAATGTTTTGCTAAAAAGAACATAGATACAATCCCTTGCTTATCGTCCATGATTTCTCCAGTTTTTACTCAAGAACATAGATACAGTCCCTTGCTTTCTTTCTTGAAATTATTTGTAATGATATTAATTCAGATGAGAACAATGTTTGAGATTTAAATTTTCTCAATAGTATCAGATTGTAAACAACTTGATTTTGAAATATGCATAGAATGACAAGGGTGCCAAATTCCTTTGCAAGAAAACAAAAAAACAATTATTGTTACTCCAATGCACCACTACCATGAAGCCTGAATGAACAAAAAACTATTTCTCGAGCAATTCAAAATAAATTCAGTAAATTAAATTTAAACTGATGTTTTCTTAGATAGGACTCAGAGAACAATTAGTTCCGCATTTGCACTAGCCTTTTCCTGGGAGAGCACATCAAAAATGCGTTTCTTTACGACAGAACGGCATTTCTTTTCCAATTCACGCATGGTTAATCCACTACTATATGTATGCCATCTGCCAGCTCCTTTATAACACCTTCTTTCGTAGTTGACAATCATCCGCTTAAGTTCAACCGCAGTACTAATCAAATGTTTAGCTAGATCCAAAGCATTACATCCTAAAAAATACCCACTTACACTAAACCCACTTATTTCAATTTCTTTCAATTGATAATGCAGGTGCTTAGGACACTCTCTTTTCACCATTTTGCCTCTGTCCCTAATTTCCTGCAACTGCCATCAAACCAAGCAGAAGTAATTTCAGTGTAGAATATATATAAATTTTATGAACATAAGAAATGGACCATCACATGCCAATAAAAAATATAGTTCAAGCAAACCAATGAAATTCAAGGATATAGGTTCTGTTCTTCCGCTTAAATCTTGAAACTATACAAAGAATTGGGATTTCTTGTAGTTAATGGAATTTTGAAATTTATAATTTCAGCCCACATTAATAAATCCATTAAAGTGAACTTGCAAAAGGAACTCACTGCCAAATGAAATTTCTGCAAACAAGGAGCAGCATTTAGAAAGAAGGAAATAGAGCAGAGATCAAAATCTGTTGATAAATGCACCATCAACTCGAGTTCTTTCAGATGACTGAACTTGGTCATGTTAGCAGGTATTTGGTGTACCTAGAAACAAAAGGAAGGAAACAAAAAATGTTATTAGAAGGAAACACAAATATCAATCATAAAGTGAAAAGTGAAAGATGCTTGTTTGCTTCGTATGCACCCTTTTAGTTGAAAATGATAATGATAGTGCTTGAAGCTGGGGAAGTTCTTCTGCAAGTCTGTAGATATAACTTCTGGTCTCATATGCAGGCGAAAAGTCAAGATGCAGTTTCTTGAGTGATAGAACATCAACAAAACTGAAATCGTACATTGAATCACTGTACTCTAATTCAATGAGATTAATAGTAGAAACCCGAATTTCATGTGCTCCTTCCCGATAATTATCGAAGATCAATGACTTTAAACTGGGGAATGGGCCGCAAACCAGGAAAGTATTAGGCAGTACACAATGTTGAAATCTGACCCATTCCAGGCTTATACAATCAGAAAGAATTTCATTGAAAGTGGTCTGTTCCAGAGGTATAGAAGCCAAATCAAGTGTTTTCAACGAGTAGAAAAGGTTAGCGAAATCAGGAGAAGGCCTCAGCAGGCATGCTTTAAGGCGCAAATGCTTTAATGGAGATGCTTTCCCTGGTGAAAGTAGATGACAAGGGAAATTATATAAATCATGACCTGGGGGGCCGGAAAATTCGAGATCAATTATTTCAGTCTGCATTTTGACTGCAAAACTGACCCACGCATCAATATGAAAGGCAGACTCATTTCCTAAGCAATAACAAACCCTGAAAGAGTGTATTTTCTGACTTTTATAGAGCTGCAAAAACTGGTCAACTGCTCTCACAAATTTGAACTTACCCTCCCAAAATTTGAGTGAATAATCTGAAAGTGCATACAAGTAGGAAGAATGAAGCTTGATTCCAAACAGAGTGCATATATCAAAGTTGAGGTTGGATGTGGATGCACAGAGATATCTCCATCCCGGAGACAAAACACGCATCTTTGCAGCTTCTCTCATGTTTAAAAAAGAAAGGATGCAGGAGAGGATGTGATCTGGAAGTCTACTGATAAGATCAATAGTTTTAGAATTGTCTACCTGACAAAATACAGAAGGTCTGTTAGAAATAAAAATCAAGTATTCTTCTGGGCAAAAAATTCTCGCAACTTTCAGTAGACATTCAATGAGTGCAATTTTGTCTTGTATATAACACCGTAGCATCAATTGCTACATTTAATTGTAACATATACTATTTTGTGTTTTGCATACGAGCATGTTAAATCGCAACCAATGCTCAACGATACCACAACCAAACCTAAATTAGTGGCCCGCATTACTACTAAGTTCATGTTTGATTTGAAAAGTTAAAATCGATCATTCCCAATGAAATCAGCTGCATCTTACATCAGGGTCTTAGTATCAATTTGATGTGAATTGCCAAATATTTTACATCAGAAACTGCCAATAGAACCCTACATTAGGATCCTAGTATCAATTGTAAACATACCCTTAGTTTAGTTATCCAATTCGGACTCTTCTTTTCACAAGAAGAAAATATCAGAAATTGACAATACACAAACCCACCCTATTTATAACTTGAAATTCCTTAAAAAAAATCTTCACAAATTTACATCATTTCCAAACATGCCCTAAAATCAACCATGATTTTCACACAATGAGAATAACACTAGCTTTCACCTCATTATTAGTCCATCATCACAAATACAAATAACATTCAATCAGAGAGAAACCATGATGAAATAAAATTGTAATCAAAACATAACACTAGAGAAACCAAAAACTGACATAAAGAAAGAGTACACACCTGTCCTTCTCCTTCAATTTCTTCTTCTCCCTCATGGCTAATAATAAGCTCATCTTCCTCCATGGTTTCTCTGTGTGATGATGAGATCCAAGCACAGAGCCCGCGTCTGTCTCTCTGTGAATTATAAATTGTAAATGGGGAATTCTAATTGTACCAACCAGCGAGGAATTCTAATTGTACCAACCTGCTTCACATGTAGTCAGAACCAATCTCCTGCTTACTAAACTCGAATCTAAGTATGTGTACCTTGTTTCGTGCGTCACCTTCCTTTAATGCTATCAGGACCGCATGGGGATCTATGAAAGCCCTTGATGGAATATTGAGATGTGCATACACAGCCAACTAAAACTGATTTACGGCTAATATTATGCGGTATTAGTTTCCCAGGCCATTAAGACTTAAGAGTTTCTGTTTTTCAGCACTACAGGCAAACGCAGTGCTTATGGGGAATTCTAATTGGCGAGATATTTCTGTTAGTTTTTACATGACAAACGCGGTGTTCATATATATTTATATCTTCATGCCAATCACAAGGTTTCTTCAACTTTTGAAATATTTTTAATAAACATTTAGTATTACAAAAAAAAAAGAGTAATTCTACAGGGCCTGGGTCCCTCAGCCTGTTTGCTGCCTGGGTGGGGTAAAAAGACAATTTTGCCCCCCTCTTTAAACACTTTCTCTAAAAAGGTAGTTAAAAAGGGGGTCAAAATTGTCTTTTTGCCAGGCAACAACCTCGCTGGTTGACCCAGGCCAGCTAGAATTTCGGAAAAAAAAATCATGCATATAATGTATAATATAATTTATAATGGGGGATCTATGAAAGCCCTTGATGGAATATTGAGATGTGCATACACAGCTAACTAAAACTGATTTACGTCTAATATTATGCGGGACAAAAACTAAGCTCAAATACGCAGTTGGATCTATCTATGAATTCTTTGTTTCAATATTAGTTTTTATATCTTCATGACAATCCCAAGGTAGAATTAGGGGCGGACCTATCAAAGGGTGAGAGGGTACTGCCCCTTCCCCCCTTCAACTTTTAAAATATTTTTAATAAATATTCTGTATTATAAAAAATCATGTATAATATAATATATTTATTGTTCATTTAACTATTTCTATATATTTTTATTGGTGCAGTGGTAGAAAGTTTAGCATTTTTGTCCCTCATATAATATAATAAATATTTTTGTGATGATGAGATCCAAGCACAGAGGTAAAAACAATCAATAGTGAGCACGTGTTGTCTTTCTGTGAATTGAACTATGAATTCATTGATTCAGCATTAGTTTTTCAGCACTTCTACAGGGCTTGGGAAATTGGCCTGATTTCCCTGCTGTCACGGACTAGTAATCTGTGCGGCACTAGCTATCCAATTCACTAGTAAGCCTATGAGTAGTTACTTTGACGGGCACAAATATTAACTTGAGAATGCACAATATCAATCTGTAGACAATATAACAATGCACAATAGTCAGTAAAAGCTCTCATTCACATTCAATAGATTACAATGGGGAGGAACGTTCGGAAGGACGTTGCTCAAGACTAGTTCGATGCTATCGATCGAAGAAAATACAAGTTTGAAGTTGAAAAGCAATGCAAAGAAAATAATAAAAATGCTAGCGGTACAGTCTGGCCCGACTATGCAATGGAGGCAACACGTCCTCACAGTCAAGAGCTCAAACCTTCCCCCTATAATATAGATGCTAAGCATTTGGGCACTTTTCAAAAGGGAACATTGAGTTTTGAGACCATTAGGAAGGCCTCTGACCTTGAGTCCTGACACTCTCCCACACTCAATTCGCTGACGCCCTCGCATCGAACTTTTCCAATTACTCTTCCAGCTTTGAAAGGTATGGCAGTAGATGCTCGACTGGCTCCCAACTGATTTCTGAAGGAGGTTCATCCTGCCACTTGACCAAATACTCTCTATCCGGGCCTGTGTTGTTGATGAGACGGTCAGCTAAGATTTCTTCCACTTCTCGATCTGGCTTAGTAGGATGCTTAGGCAATGCTCGGGTAGAGACATTTCTTGTGGGATCAGCGGCATCGGCATGGTAGGACTTCAAGTTACTTGCATGGAAGACAGGATGGGTGAAGCGGAGCCAATGTGGTAACTTGACGCGATAAGAGACTTTGTCTACTCTCTCAATAATCTGTACCGGTCCCTCATACTTGCGAAACAAATTGTTGTGTGCTCTAGCCATCCGTTTATACTTGTTGAACATATCTAACTTCACCAATACCAAGTCCCCGACTTCAAAATGATCGATTCGTCGCTTCTTGTCCGCCCATTTCTTCATGTGACGGGAGACTTTCTCAAGATAGGCTCGAGCAACTTCAATGTTTTTCTGCCAGGCTTTGACAAATTCAAGAGCTCTGGGGCTGGGTCCTTGGTATCCGGTCAGCACTGTATGTGGTGTCAATGGTTGCTGACCGGTGACTAACTGAAAGGGGCTGGAGTGAGTAGCTGAGCTCTTTTGTAAGTTGAAACAGAATTGTGCAACATCAAGTAGTCCCACCCAATTTTTCTGGTTTGCACTTACAAAATGACGAAGGTATTCTTCAAGCATAGAGTTAAAGCGCTCAGTCTGTCCGTCGGATTGGGGATGTTGGCTTGTTGACATATTAAGTTTGGATCCCAAGAGCTTGAACAACTCCTTCCAGAACTTTCCTGTGAAGCGAGCATCACGGTCGCTAACAATGTTTTCGGGCAGTCCCCAATACTTAACGACATGCTTGAGGAACAATTGCGCCGTATCTTCGGCTGTGCAAGTCAGTCCGGTTGGCACAAATGTCACATATTTTGAGAATCAGTCGACAACTACAAGGATACTTCTGAAATCCTCCACTTTCGGTAACCCCGTAATGAAGTCCATAGAAACACTTTTCCAAGGGCGAGTTGGAACAGGCAGAGGCTCTAGTAAGCCTACTGGTCGATCTCTTTCAACCTTATCTTGCTGGCAAATAAGGCAGGTTCGAACATAGGCCATTACATCTTCCTGTATCTGCGGCCAATAGTACCCCCTCTCTAGCAATGCAAGTGTTCGTCTCCAACCTGGATGTCCCGCCCAATGGGTGTCATGGCATTCGCTCAAAAGTTCTTTCCTCATACCAGAAGTTCTCGGAACATAGAGGCGATTACCAGTGGTGAGTATTGCTCCATCTTTTATCCAGAACCGTCGAGTTTTGCCCTGTTTGATCAACTCTGTAATCGTCTTCGCTTGTGGATCGGTCTGTAGACCGACTTTGATCTTCTCCAAGATGGTGTGGCTCGGACCGGTATGGGTTAGCACTGCAAGGTCCGCCCTTCTACTGAGTGCATCAGCTATATTGTTAGTGCGCCCTGGCTTGTATTCCAATACTAAGTCAAATTCTGCTAATTTTTCCTGCCATCGAGATTGCTTGGAGGTGAGCATCTTCTGAGTAAGAAAATGGCTTGCTGCAGCATTATCCGTTTTAACAAGAACTTGAGATCCCAAGAGGTAGTGTCTCCACACCCGTAAACAATGTACAATGGCTAGCAATTCCTTTTCCTGAGCTGAGTAACGAGACTCGGTATCATTCAACTTTCGACTCTCATATGCTACTGGGTGACCACCTTGAAGTAAAACTCCCCCTAAGGCATAATCAGATGCATCTGTTTGTACTTCAAAGGGCTTAGTGATGTCTGGCAAGACAAATACTGGATCTTTCACCACGGCCGATTTCAAGTCTTGGAATGAAGCTTCACACTGCCTATCCCATTCCCATGTTCGGTCGTGCTTCAACAAATTTGTTAGGACAACAGCTCTTTTAGAGTAGTCCCTTATGAAGCGACGATAATAGTTTGCAAGTCCAAGGAAAGAACGTAGTTGAGATACATTCTTGGGAGAGTTCCAATCATGGATTGCCTTGACTTTCTCCATGTCCATCCGAATCTTGCCATTCCCAATAACATGACCCAAGAAATTGATCTGGGTCTGGCCGAATGAGCATTTTTCCTTCTTGACAAAGAGATGATTATCCCTAAGGATTTGGAACACTTCTCGCAAATGATGTAGGTGTTCTTCTATAGTCCCACTATAAACCACAATGTCGTCAAGATAGACAACCACAGACTTGTCCAGAAGGTGACGAAACAGGCCATTCATAAGGGTGCAAAATGTAGCTGGAGCATTGGTCAAGCCGAAGGGCATTACTAGGAACTCATAAGACCCATATCTAGTAGAACAAGCAGTTTTGGGTTCATCACCAGCAGCAATGCGGACCTGATGGTAACCTGATCTCAAGTCGAGTTTTGTGAAGTATCTGGCGGATCCAAGTTGGTCGAATAAATCTGCAATGAGCGGCAGCGGGTATTTGTTCTTTATAGTGACTTTGTTCAAGGCTCTATAATCAACACAAAGGCGAAGACTGCCATCATGTTTCCGCTGAAAAAGGACAGGTGCTCCATAAGGTGCTTTAGAGGGCCGAATGAATCCCGACTCCAACAAGCCATCTAGTTGTGTTCTCAATTCAGTCAGCTCTGGAGGGCTCATGCGATATGGACTACGTGCGGGTGGCTTGGCACCAGGGACTAACTCAATTTCGTGATCAATGAGCCTTCTGGGAGGTAGATTTCTTCTCCCTCAACTTCAACTTCTCCCTCATGGCTAATAATAAGCTCATCTTCCTCCATGGTTTCTCTGTGTGATGATGAGATCCAAGCACAGAGCCCGCGTCTGTCTCTCTATGAATTATAAATTGTAAATGGGGAATTCTAATTGTAAACGAGCGAGGAATTCTAATTGTACCAACCTGCTTCACATGTAGTCAGAACCAATCTCCTGCTTACTAAACTCGAATCTAAGTATGTGTACCTTGTTTCGTGCGTCACCTTCCATTAATGCTATCAGGACCGCATGGGGATCTACAAAAGCCCTTGATGGAATATTGAGATGTGCACACCCAGCTAACTAAAACTGATTTACGGATATGCGGTATTAGTTTCCCAGGCCATTAAGAGTTTCTGTTTTTCAGCATTACAGGCAAACGCGGTGTTCATATATATTTCTGTTAGTTTTTACAAGTGATACAAAACCTCCAAAAAAATATTTGAAATTAATATCTAAAATAATAACTATATAACTCAATGAAAATATATACTCTTTAGCCAACTCATACAAAATTTGAGGCTCACATAAACCATTTTTCTACGAAATGATAATACTTCTAAGTTCGAGGACCAACACAAGGCATTCCACATTGAACAATAACTACAAGTTTACGAGATATGTTGATCATTACAGGTGATTCAAACATGGTAAATATCAAGCGATGAAGTAAAAAATAATATCGTAATTTTGCATAGCCTTCTAGGTATGGCAATCAAGTCGAAACCATAAAAATTCCTGTGTAAGTGTCTCATATCGTAGGTATCTGCATACCCTATGAATGTGTCTCACCCAGACACATCCCACAACATGCACCGGTACCACTTCGGGTGGTTTGTATCCCAATGGGGTGTCATCTGCCAGAATACAAACTCAAACATCCCGAATGACTGGCCTAATTAACATGGCCAACCCAACACAAATCAAACTCAAGCGCGCTGGGAGGGAAAGCGAATAATCTCCTAAACACGTCCTCTAGGACCCGTCCTATTGCACTCTCTAGTGACAAATGCGTGCGGGAGCTCACCGCACCTCAGCAAACTTGCCACATGCAATAACCTTCAAAATGTCTGCAGATGCGAGTCATATCAAAGCACCACCAAACTCATGACGCGAGCAAGCTCCTAAGCATCAACACAACATGCATTACAGCGGGGTAGAGACACTTACACTAATGTCAGCATGCATGTACTACGAGACTATACAAAGTCTAACATAATAGATGTGTTACAATAGTCAACTAGATAATCTTCATAAGTCAACAACTACACTAGGGTCCCAACATGACCCAAAAAGTGAATTAAAAAAGTGAGGTAAGACACCATTGAAGAGCATGATAGTTGGGAATAAACAAATGAAGAGACAACTGAGGGAGCCCAAGCTAACAATGAAGAAACACAGTCCTCAAAGAACCCCAAATGAACGTGACTTCCACGTGGAAGGAATCGAAATTCCCTTAACCTTAACTAAGGTTAAAAACACATTGAAAATGTTAGAAGAATATGTCAGTGGGAACGAAGTTACTAGTGAAGAGATGGACACAAAAGAGTATGTCGGCGTAGAAGAGTTTAAAGAATATTTTCTAGATCTAAAAGATCAGTTTGAAAAGGAAATTTTTATAAATCTCAAAAATACTATTGAAGATGAATGTGAGGCTACTGCTTCTCAGTCTCCCAAGGAAGAAGTTCCCCGACGATCTTTTCGAATCAGAAAAGCAAACCCTAAATTCAATAGATAATTATAAAAGGGAAGTTAATGAAGATCAACATTACCTGTTGGCATTTCTCAAGAACTAGTTTATTCCTATAAATTAGTTGTTTTTCCTTTCGAGTCTGTGTGCTTCAAGAATATCATTTTGACTTCTTCTATTTGTTAGGCAAGAGGATGAATATTCCTATTCTCAAGATGATTAAGCAATTGATTTAAGTCTATCAAGATCGCGAGTTTAAGCATGTTCACCAAGGAACCATCTAGACAACCATTAACATTGTGAGTTTAACTTTTAGCTTAAAACTCATGAATTTTTTTTCTTAGCTTGGTTGAGGATTTTTAGGAAATTTCATTTCCTTGTGATGATGTAAGGTATGATGAAGGGATAAGTGAGTGGTGTAAACTTGTAGTACTTTTATGTTTTTGATTTTTTTTCTGTGGTCTGGGGAGCCCATTTATACTCTGCACTTGCCTTTCAAAAAAAAAAAACGTAATCAAACATCCAATTAATTCCCAAGTTGGTATGTCCGGATAGTCAGGATGGGATCTCAACCAAACTATCAAAGTCGACCCATATTATCAATGACAATCACAAGGATAGTGGTGTCACCATTAGAGGTTGTTTGTTTTTGCTTTTGATAGCTAGAGTCAGAAGTCTTAATATGGAGGGACACTTTGTTTAGTGTTTGTTTTTATGTCTGATCAGAAGTTCAACATTTGATTGGAGTAAACAATAGGGAGGTGTTGATCACTTAGCACTGGGTACGTACTGACTAAAAAAATTATCCCAATAATAACCTTAAAATAATTTTGTAATGACTCAGGGTCTATTATAGCGTTTTAATAATAAGTTGGCTTTTTTTAGTGTTTCTGAAACGCTATTGTAGGTATACATAGCAAATTTTTAAATTTTTTTTATTTTAATTTCATTTGCTATCAATTTGAAATTTCATAAATGCTATTATAACACTGATTTCTTTAACCATAAAAGCTAAACAATTTGAAACTACGTTTCGAAGAAAACTGAACAGAAAGGTGAATGATATATTTATCAAATTTCCCTGAAGATGGTAAATCCCATCAAATAGAGACATCAATGGTAAAAGTGGAATGGCTATTCTAATATAATTTGAAGCTCAACAAATCAGTTTGTTTTTCACTTTCAAGGATTGTAAGGGAGCTATCATTTACATTCAAGCATAAAGAAATAGAATTACAAGTAGGAGATTTAGTATTTGGACTAATTACTATCGACATTGCCATTTGATTCGTCTTTCTTTTTCTCAGACATTTTGTTCCAAGGAAAGTTGAATTGTTCTCCAGCAGTGATCTCCACCAGCCAGCCAAGTGTCCATATGCATGCCAGTTGGAAAATCAACAAACAAGCACCGCTTGTTATCAGTGGCTGCTCTTGTTTTCAGTGGCTGCTCTATCATAGAGCATTTGCATGTGGGATGGTGAGACCATCTCATCTTGCAACCCCGAAAAACACTAGCCTCTGCAGAATGCATCCTCACCTTGCCAACATCAATTGTCTCCATGGAGAACGCACTAGACTACAGAGAACTTTGGGACCTTTAGATCCACTACCTCCAACATCAATTGTCTTCAGATTTAATGAGCTGATTTCATTCGTAAAATTATGTTGACTCTGAATGAATGAGGATACAAGGCCTATGCCATTAGTTTCGTATTGAAGAGCAGTTTCTGGATTGTCCTAGCTTTATCTCATATGACTTACAGTTTGGAAGTTACATGTGTATTAGCACTTGCACGTCAGATTGTCCATTCTAACCATTATAATATTAGTCCGTATGTTTTACCATAGAATCCCGAGTCTTGAATCTTTATGATTGTTCGACATGAAGGACATTATTACTGTGATTTGGATCATGTTGGGACCCTAGTGTAGTTATGGACTTGTGAGGAATGTCTAGTTGACTATTGTATTTAGGCTTTCGTAGAACACCATTTGATTCTGTAATCTATGTTTTAAATCATGATTAGTGTGACCCTGTCAGACTTGTGTTCAAATTTTCTTACAGCAGTTTCACTATGTTGTATTCGTGTTTTGGCAGACTTATACTTGTCAATTTGACATGATTCTTAGATCGTTAGTTGTGTTATGAATGTAGATTTGTTTAGGCTTTAGTATAACACAATTTGAGTTGGTGACCAGTGTTTTATAACATGATTTGTATGTCACTGTCGAACTAGTGTCTAGATTTCCTGACAGCAGTTTTATTGTGTTGTATTGGTGTTTTGGCAGACTTATACTTGTCGGTTTGACACTAATCTTAAAAATGTTAGAAGAATATGTCAGTGGGAACGAAGTTACTAGTGAAGAGATGGACACAAAGAGTATGTCGGCGTAGAAGAGTTTAAAGAATATTTTCTAGATCTAAAAGATCAGTTTGAAAAGGAAATTTTTATAAATCTCAAAAATACTATTGAAGATGAATGTGAGGCTACTGCTTCTCAGTCTCCCAAGGAAAAAGCTCCCCGACGATCTTTTCGAATCAGAAAAGCAAACCCTAAATTCAATAGATAATTATAAAAGGGAAGTTAATGAAGATCAACATTACCTATTGGCATTTCTCAAGAACTAGTTTATTCCTAGAAATTAGTTGTTTTTCCTTTCGAGTCTGTGTGCTTCAAGAATATCATTCTGACTTCTTCTATTTGTTAGGCAAGAGGATGAATATTCCTATTCTCAAGATGATTAAGCAATTGATTTAAGTCTATCAAGATCGCGAGTTTAAGCATGTTCACCAAGGAACCATCTAGACAACCATTAACATTGTGAGTTTAACTTTTAGCTTAAAACTCATGAATTTTTTTCTTAGCTTGGTTGAGGATTTTTAGGGAATTTCATTTCCTTGTGATGATGTAAGGTATGATGAAGGGATAAGTGAGTGGTGTAAACTTGTAGTACTTTTATGTTTTTGATTTTTTTCTGTGGTCTGGGGAGCCCATTTATACTCTGCACTTGCCTTTCAAAAAAAAAAAAAAATGTAATCAAACATCCAATTAATTCCCAAGTTGGTATGTCCGGATAGTCAGGATGGGATCTCAACCAAACTATCAAAGTCGACCCATATTATCAATGACAATCACAAGGATAGTGGTGTCACCATTAGAGGTTGTTTGTTTTTGCTTTTGATAGCTAGAGTCAGAAGTCTTAATATGGAGGGACACTTTGTTTAGTGTTTGTTTTTAGGTCTGATCAGAAGTTCAACATTTGATTGGAGTAAACAATAGGGAGGTGTTGATCACTTAGCACTGGGTACGTACTGACTAAAAAATTATCCCAATAATAACCTTAAAATAATTTTGTAATGACAATTTAAAATACTAAATTGACATTTTTATAACAACCCCAAAACAATATCACTTTTAAGCTGTATAATCCACCAAACAATTTTAGACATTTTCACAAACAAAGTGATACAATAATTGTATCACCATGAAGAGTATGGTGCTACAAGTGATACTATTCATGGTGATCTAATTTATTGTATCACTTTTTTGTGTAAGTATTTTTTTGACTGATTTTAGTTTTGGCTCGAAATTGTTTGGTGGACTGTTACAGCTGAAAAATGTTACTGTTTTACGGGTTGTTACAAAAATCTAATGTGGTGTAGTGATTGTTGCCCCCATCTTCTTAAAAACAAGTAGAGCTAAATTTTGATAGTATATCTTCATTCTTTTAACCAAACATTGTCGTTCTATCTACCTTCATAAGGACTCTTCAACAATAAGAAACTTATCTTATTTCTCTCATTCATCTTTGTATTTTTTTCTTCGTATTTTTCAAGTTTTCTTCATCTCTCCAAATTTCCCTCTCATGTCTATTTTCAAGTTTTCATTATGTAGCTTGTAGTTTTGAAAGCTTTGACAAATTGATCACCACTCTATAGTGTTAGATTTTCAACCCACCATCTCTCAATTCATGTATGTGTCTTCAGTGAGGCAAAATTGTCAAACAGTTATCATTCAACACCTAAAAACAAACACAATTTAATTTTATAGCTTCTAATTTGTAGCCAATTAAGAAGCAAAACAAACAGTTCATTCAGAAACTCGTTGAGAACTTCTGACTCCAATTAGAAGTTCGCTTCTAAGCACTTAAAAAAACAAATGACACCTTAAAGAGGTGATTGAGCAGGCTACAGATTCTGGTTTAGTGTTACCTTCGTCTTATTGGTTGGGTTTAACCATTGGGGGTTAAATTAGCACGGGTGCACATGGGAATTCTTTGTGGGGTACAGGAAGTTCTGCTCATGACCATGTGGTGGTATTTCTTTCAATAGCTACCCCATTGTTCGATTTCAAAACCATATCCAAGACTCATGAAAGTGTGGTGTAGCCTTGAAGATGATCTATTTACTTTATGTCAATGGGATCCCGGAGTCGAGGCTCATTTCTTTCACCAAACAAATATTAGTGTTACAATGTTGAATGCTATGAACTTCATTGAAGGTGTGCAGAGGCTGAAAGACTTGGTACCTGAGGCTTTTTGTGGTTTGGAGCTTTCTATGGTATCCTCTTGCGTTACATGAAGGCCTCAAGTGCTTATTTGGGCAAGTCAATGGATTCACGTGAGTTTGTTATGACTTATTATTGAAGTCATGACCTAATGTCACCAAGATTATATGAAGAAGTAGAACAAATTGCAATGTTCAAATATTATTGGAGCTTATGATTATCTGTTGTGGCAGATGATTATCCAAGTGTAATCTCGGAAAAGTATGTAGTTATCAATAGGGTAGTTGTATTCTCTGTAATCTTGGTATCACATCCCTTTTACAACTCTACCAACTAGATAGGATAAGTATGTAATTAGTTAAGTTTATCAATAGGTAGTTGTATTCTTGTACAACTCTACCTCAATACATGTACAAGTCGATTTAAACTGTCATTATATCAATGAAATATACACAATACTAAAACTTTACATGGTATTAGAGCTTCAAACAATTCTTTGATATTTTTTAGAAGCATCTATTTTCTTCACAAATCCCAATAAAAATGACAAACTCTAGTGAAACTTTTGGCACAAAAATTATGCATCCAACTTCCACTTATTTAGCCAATTAATGTGGATCTAGATTCCAATGCCTACGATCAGTTTGTGATCATTGTTGTTGGGTCGGCCACACCAATGACAAGTGTTATGTTCTACATGGCTACCTACGACCATCGTTTTCATCAATTAGGAATTGGTTCTTCCAACCAAAAATCGGGTGCAAACATTCACTGTAACTTTATTCCAGAACACGGTGCTCAGTCTTTTACTCATTACCAATACCAAAAGATTTTGGCCTTACTCAAAGAAGGTAGTACACAACCTTCCACAAAACTAGGAGGTATGCCCGTTTGTTGACATGTTTTCACTTCCAAATATTTTTGGAATGTAGATACTGGTGCTACTGACCATATGATTTTTTATCCTAGTTTGTTTCATTTATCTAATACAACTTTTGATATCCCACCTATTAAACTTCCAAATTGCATGCTTTTACCTGTTACTCATTTTGGTACTATCTAACTGACTCCTCTTATTCAGCTACACAACGTATTATGTATTCTGTCTTTTAGCTTTAATCTCATTTTCGTAACTAAACTTACTTCTTTTTTACTTTGTTCTGTCATATTCACTAACACCTCTTGTGCTTTTCAAGACCTTTCCCAAAAGATGACGATTGGAGTGACTGAAGTACATGGTGGCCTCTATCGTTTTCATGCATTTCCCTTTTCTAGTGGTAATCCATCAATAAATCTTAATATTAACCCGTCAATAAACCTAGTTCATTTTGATGTTTGGCATTGGAGATTAGGCCACATTTTCCCAAGTAGGTTAAACTTTTATATCAAAAGATGTTATTGAAATTTCTAGTAATTCTTTTTATCATTGTGATATTTGTCCATGTGCTATGCAAACTCGATTGTCATTTCCATCGAGTGAAATCAAATCTATTGCACCATTTGATTTAATTCACTGTGATATTTGGGGTGGTTACTTCACACCCTCTTCATCAAGAGCACGATATTTCCTCACTATCGTTGATGATTATTCATGATGCATATGGATTTTCCTTATGCGTTTCAAATATGGAACTCAAGCTTTACTTCGACAATTTTTGTTTGGGTTCAAATTCAGTTTAATTGCAAAGTAAAAAACTTGCAATCTGATAATGGATTTGAATTTAATTCCGGCCCTTCGATCTTTTTTTCTAAGATAATGGTGTTGTTCATTAATATAGCTGCATTGCGACACCACAACAAAATGGTGTCGTTGAATGCAAACATCGTCACATTCTAGAAATGGCATGTGTTTTACGCTTTCAAACAACCCTTCCAATTTTTCTTTGGGGTGAATGTATTTTAATTGTCGTTTACCTTATTAATCGCATCCCAACCCCTATGTTATCAAACAAAATTCCACATGAACTATTGTTTAGAAAACTACCAAAATATGGTCATTTATGAGTTTGTGGTTGTTTATGTTATGCATCTACATTATCTCATTTACATGATAAGTTTGATCCTCGAGCTCGATAATATGTTTTCATTGGGTATTCCTATGGTAAAAAAGGTTAACATGTTTTCAATCTTGAAAATAAAAGTTTTTTACCAGTTGAGATGTCATATTCCATGAAAACATTCTTTCATTTTCCAATCATAAATCAGAACCAAAGGATAGGACTAGTAGCCGGATCTTTTTGAACATTTGGCAAACCGAATAAGAAGAGGTGCAAAGGAAGAGTTAGGAAAGGCCAAAAGAGGAGGTTTATATGGTAAGGAGACATGGTGGTGGAACGCTGATGTGCAACAAACCATTGCTGAAAAGAAAAATGCTTTAAGGTATGGCAAAAAGATAGGTGCCTAGAGTCTTATGAGCTTTATAAGCAGGCTAAGAAGTTGAGTAGTAGAGCAGTAGGGGAAGCTAAGAAGAGAGCATATGATGCTCTTTATAATAGGCTAGGTACGAAGGAAGGGGAGAAAAATATTTTCAAGATAGCTAAAGCTAGAGAACAAAAAACTAGGGACTTGAGTCATGTTAAGTGTGTTAAGCATGAGGATGAAAGAGTTTTAATGCAGGATAAAGTTATTTTAGATAGATGGAAGGATTACTTTGGGAATCTACTCAATGGAACACATGTAGGGGAGTTAAACTTGGAGGGGTATGCTTCACAGGAAGGCAGAGATCGCGTGTTCCATCGCAGAGTTAGTACCACAGAAGTGAGAGAAGCTTTAAAAAGAATGAAGACAGGGAAGGCCGCTGGACCGGATGATATACCAATTGGAGCATGGAAATGTTTGGGAGAAGTTGGGATTCAATGGCTAACTAAGCTCTTTAATAGGATTTTGGAAACTAGAAAAATGTCAGATTCATGGAGGCATAGCATTGTGGTACCAATTTATAAGAACAAAGGGGATATCCAGAATTACTCAAACTATAGAGAGATCGATAAAGCTTATGAGTTATACGATGAAACTTTGGGAGAGGGTTATAGAACGAAGACTTAGGAATTTAACCACGGTTTCGGAGAATCAATTTGGATTTATGCCGGGTAGGTCTACTACGGAAGCCATCTTCCTGCTTAGGCAAACTATAGAAAAATATCGAGAGGCACGTAAGAGTTTGCATATGATTTTTATTGATCTTGAGAAAGCATATGACAGGGTCTCAGGGATTTAATTTGGTGGGTGCTTGAAAGGAAGAAAGTGTCTCAATGTTATGTCGATATCATTAAGGATATGTATGAAGGGGCTGTAACAAGTGTTCGCTCAGTAGGTGGGATGTCCAGTGAATTTTCAGTGTCAGTAGGACTACATCAAGGGGCGGCGTTAAGTCCATATCTCTTTGCGTTGGTCATGGATGAGTTGACGAGACATTTGCAAGAAGATGTACCTTGGTGCATGTTATTTGCAGATGATATTGTCTTAATGGATGAGACTAGTGCAGGTTAGGTAAAAAATTAGTTAAGTGGCGGGAGGCTTTAGAGAGTAAAGGTTTTAGAATTAGCCGTTCGAAGACGGAGTATCTAGTGTGCAACTTTGGTTGTGAACCAAGAGGGAGAAGTAATGTTATTGAGATCGAAGGTGTACAGGTCCCAGAATGTGAGGCTTTTCGATATCTGGGATCTATAATTCAAAATAATGGGGTTATTGGAGAAGATGTAGACCATAGGATTAAAGCTGGTTGGTTGAAATGGAGAATGGTGTCAGGAGTATTATGCGATAGAAGGATGCCTGCAAGGGTAAAAGGAAAATGCTATAAGACAATTGTTCGACCAGCCATGCTATACGGTTCAGAATGTTGGGCTACTACGGGACAACATACGCATAGAATGGCAGTAACAGAAATGCGTATGTTAAGGTGGATGTGTGGTAAAACTCGTAAGGATAAAATTAGAAATGAAAGAATTAGGAGATGCTTAGGTGTAGCGCCCATAGAGGACAAAATTAGAGAAAGATGTTTAACTTGGTTTGGTCATGTGCGGAGTAGACCAAGCACGGTGCCAATTAGAAAATGTCTAGATTGACAAGTTAATGGAAGGTGTCGACGGAGGGGACGACCGTTGAAAACTTGGATAAAGGCGGTGAATAAAGATATCATTGAGATTGGATTAGGCGAGGATATGTGGGAATATCGCATTGCTTGGAGTACCAAAATCCATGTAGCCGACCCCGAAAATCTCGGGAATGGGCTTTAATGATGATGAACTCCTTCGTTTTTTTTTCATGTGTTGCCATTACCGATCCCTAGCTTACCTCATTCATCCACCAATGATTCGTCTCCCACCAATGAAGTACCTTCAACTTCTATTATCCCTAATGATCAACCCACAGATACCACTACACATACATATGCCCCTCTTGATGTCAATCCACATCCAGCATTTGCAATTGATGCAGTTAGTGACACTCCATTACCTTTTGCTCCTCGTGTATCTAATCGCATTCGAAAACCACTATCCTACCTACGTGATTACCATTGTTCTAGAGCCATTGTACCACGTCACCCCGTGTCACATTCAACGAAAGGTCCAACAAAACGTGTTCGCCACCTTTTACCAAACTACTTGTGTTATAATAAACTTTCTCCATCTCACCAACATTTTGTCTCAATTGTATCTTCTATTCCAGAACCCATTTCTTTTTCACAAGCCGTGCACAATCCGAAATGGTGTGAGGTCATGGCAAATGAAATTCAAGCCCTTGACAAAAAATAATACATGGATACTTATTACCATGCCTACTCATAAAAAGACAATTAGTTATAAATGGGTTTAGAAAGTCAAATATCATTCTAATGGTTCCATTGAATGATACAAAGTGCAACTTGTTGCAAAAGGAATCAATCAAAAGGAAGGTTTGGACTATCATAATACATTTGCTTCTGTGGTGAAACTTGTCACTATTCGGTGTGTCATTGCCCTTGCTTCGGTTCAAAATTGGCATATTCACCAACTAGATGTCGAAAATGCATTCTTACATGGTGACTTGAACGAGGAAGTATACATGCAACTTCCACCCGACTTTTCTAAAAAGGGGGAGCATCGAGTATGTCGCCTTAAATAAATCTTTATATGGTTTAAAGCAGGCCTTACGTCAGTGGTTTGCAAAATTCTCTTATGCACTCAAAGATGTTGGTTTTATACAATCAAAGGCTGATTGTTCCCTTTTTACTAAACAGTCCCGCCGTGAGTTTACAATGGTCCTTGTTTATGTGGACGACATCCTCATCATTAGCAGCAATGCATCGGCAATCCATGATCTAAAAACATTTCTACACAAGCAATTTCATGTCAAATACCTCGGTTTGTTGAAGTATTTCTTGGGAATCGAATTTGTACGAACAAAGGCAGGCATTTCCATGTTACAAAGAAAATATACGCTTGAAATTTTGAAAGATATGAGATTACTTGGAGCTAAACCAGTTTTTTTTCCCCATGAAGCAAAGCACAAAGCTGAACAATACTTAGGGTACAATTCTATCTGATCCAAGCACTTATCGACAATTAATTGGATGCCCATACAATTACTAGACTGGATATTGCCTATTCAATTAATCTTCTAATTCAGTTCATGAGTCAACCAGGTAAATCCCATCTTCAGACCACTTTACGCGTACTCCACAATTTGAAGAATTCTTTTGGACAAGGAATTTTCATGTTTGTTAATAATTATTTGGATTTGAAAATTTTTTGCGACTCTGATTGGGCAAGTTGTCCTTTACTCGTCGTTCAATGACTAATTATTACACCATGTTAGGCAATTTTCCAATTTCTTGGAAAACGAAGAAACAAGTTATCGTTTCTCCCTCCTCGACTGAGGCCAAATATTGGGCGATGGCTACAGCCACTTGTGAGATTACTTGGTTACATTACCTACTTACAAACTTGAGTATACCACTTTTGAAGCCTGCAACACTATTGTGATAACCAAGACGCCATGCACATTGTTTCCATTTTTGTCTTCTATGAGTGTACCAAACACATCAAAATTGATTACCATTTCGTGCGTGATAAAATTCAAGATGGCACACTCTAAACTAGATACATTCCCACAGCTCACCAAATTGGCGATCTTTTCACTAAAGCCTTGGGCAACGATCAATTTCAGAAGTTATTTCGCAAGTTGGGTGTTCTCGACATTCACACTCCAACTTGAGGGGGAGTATTGGAGTTTATGCATATCTGTTGTGGCAAATGATTATCCAACTATAATCTTGGATAACTATGTAGTTATCAATAGGGTAGTTGTATTCCCTGTAATCTTGGTATCACATCCCTTGTATAACTCTACCAACTAGATACGATAAGTATGTAGTTAGCTAAGCTTATCAATAGGATAGTTGTATTCTTGTACAACTCTACCTCAATACATGTACAAGTCTATTTAAACTCTGATTCTAGCAATGAAAGATACACAATACTAAAACTTTACAAATATGGAGGATTCCCGCATTGGGGAAAGAATTATAATGTTGCATGTATTGATGTGATCAAGAAACACAACAAAGCTGAAGCATTCTTGAAAGTAAAGGAGAAGTATGATGCAATGAGAATGGACCGATCAAATTCTTGGTTTGTTGAAAGTAAAGGAGAAGTATGATGCAAGGAGAAGTATTATGCATTCTATAAATGAGGAGCCATTAATTCCAAACAGTTTTAAGATTGTTGGGAAGGCTTTCACTACACCAAATCAGTTGTTTTGTAACATCACTCTAAAATCAATTATATCATTTTATGCATGTAGCATATTTCGTATCAGTTTTGGATATGAGCATCTCCTTAAAGTCGTTACAACATTAAGGCAAACAAAGCGTACACTTCTCACATTAAATTATGATCTCACTAATTGATTTACCTTTCATTTGCAGAAAACCTAATCCAACCCCTAGTTGTTCCGTTTCCTCTCTGAGTAGGTTTTAAGGCAACAAAACTCACATTTCGACAAAGAGAAAGAAACCTTTATGCTGTTGAGTTTCGTTTCGCGATACGATTTTGTTGTATTTGTGGTGTTTTCAAACTTCCGCACCTTAATTTGGTTCGTCTGTGAAAGACGACTTGATTTTAGTGAGATTTGAAAGATAGATGAAAAGATTTAAGCAATGATTATCTTCTTAGAAGTTTACAATTGTTTATGCTTCTGATGATGATCAAAACAAAATAACTTTCATTTTTCTGAGCTAATTCCATGCTAAAAATTTTTTTGGAGACCCTAACTGAAGAAGCTTTATTATTTTTGTTTATTTTGTAAAAATCTCTTTTTTCTTTTGAGTGTTTCTTCGATTTGTTTGCTGAACTGATCTCGGTGATGATTGCTATGCAAATTGAAAGTAGTAGACTAATTTCCATTAATGTTTTATGCAATCTGAGAGTTGTTTATCCAATTTGAAATTGAAATGTTCTGGTGCTTTGATGCTTTATGAACTAGTTGTGAATGCCAAGACACATTTAGTTTGGGAACATATTGAAAATGAGTATGGTAATGTTCAAAGTTCTTATAGGTCTAATGTGAAGCCATTTTTTTTTTTTTTAAAATACTAGGATTTTTATTACTTGAAAAAGTCTTTTACATTAGTCGGGGGTACATGATGACTTTACCCGATAAAAAGAGCCAGAGGACATACATCATAGGAAATCCAAAATAAATAATGACCAAACTCCTCGATCAATGTCTATACTTGCTGTTACTTTTCTTCATTCTAGATGATCTACGAGGATATACTTTGATGTCTTTGAAGTCTGTCGCATCAAATCTTTTCGATATTCGAATTTGGTCTGTCTTTAAACCTGACACTACTCTTGACCTAATGGTGCATTCATCCAAATCTTCTTCTTCTGAACTGATTGTATCCGAAATGTCGGTGTCGGACTCCATTTCGGTGTCGCTGTTAGCGTTACGAACCAAATAGTTAATATGTTTTATATTCGGTGCTTCAAGTACTATTGCATCCACTAAAGTTTTGTCATCTTGAACAATACCCACATTTTTTGGAAACCCTACCTTCCGGTCATGCACCTCGTCACCACTCTGAACGCGAGTCTGAGCACCAACGTGGGCTCCACTGCCAGAGCCATAGACAAACCCACTGTCAACATGATCATCTTCAGCTACTGCGTCCTCCTTTGTTGGCCCGGAGTTGCTGCCTGAAAGCATTGCATTTATATGTAGAGAAGCATTCCAACTGCTCTTCTTTTTCCCTGGACTAGAGATCCCGACATCCCCGCCTACAGCCTTGGTCGAAACCCTCTGCGCCCTCCCTGGTTCCAATTGGTGAACATACTCGTACGCTCTCTGCTGCGGCCTTGAGCTGCTACCTGAAGCATTATCCCATTCTTGCAGAAAAGCTTGGTCATCATTCACATTTTTCCTAGGGATCAACTTCTTTGGATCATCATCTATAGCATTTGATGTGTTGTTCACCAAACCAACTATTGGTGACGCGACGTGCTCTGCAGAAACAGAAAGCCCTGATGTCTCTCCTTGTTTTTGAATCGCTTTTGCAATTTCAAAAGTTAGACTGATTGAGTTTGATATTCTAAATTTACAGGGATCCCATTGCTTTGGTGTCTCAATTGCTGTTCTGATTAAGCAAACAAAGCTCACATGGTTGTGAATATTTTTCAATTGAGCCAAGGTGATTATCTGACAACTGAAAAATATTCGGACATGGTGTATCAATATTTTTCAGTTGCGCACATGACAGATGAAAAATGCATGACAGAGATAAGGGCACATAGTGTATCAATATTTGGACTGTTTTAGTTGACCAACATTCTTCACCAAGGCTTATCAGTTGGAAACCAAGGTCCTCTCTTTTGAGTATGAGCATTTGACAGTAACCAATCATTAAAGGAGGTCTGATGTAAATAATTTCGAACGACAAAAAGGCTCTGAATTTTCATTAAAAACATGTCGTCTGAAATGGAATCGAACCAACTGTTCTTATTACCAATATGCTATTTTTGTTTACGGATTTGACGATGCTAAAAACTGTTCTTAATACCTACATCTTTGAGCTTGAAATGAGTGGAAATGACTTGGTTTTTTTTTTTAATCAATGTAGTTTACATTCTATAGCATAAGTGGGGTTTCTTCATTTTTCTGTAGATTAATGTTTTAGTCTAATCTCTTGGTAGGTTAATGCTTTTCCATATGAATCGAAATTGGGTTTCTCAATTTTTAGCGAGGTCTAAATCAATGAATTTTCATGCTTAAAAGGAAGATAAATGAGGCAAATTGTGATTGCACAATTAGTATTTTGATCCAATTGGTTGGATCTTTATTTACTACCATCATTTGAAATTGTAACTATATAAAATATAGTATTAGTTTTATCATGTTGTAAGTATTTCATTAGTATGGGTTCACTATACCAATTTGGCATTTTTGTAACAATCCAAAAAATAGTAACACTTTTGAGCTATAACAATCCACAAAGCAATTTTATACATTTTCACAAACAAAGTGATTCAATAATTGTATCACCACAAATAGTATGGGCTTACAAGTGATGTTATTCATGGTGATCTAATTTATTGTATCACTTTTTTGTATAGTTATTTTTCATTTTGTTGATTAAATTTAGTTTTGACTTGAAATTGTAGCTCAAAAGTGTAACTATTTTTTAAGTTGTTACAAATATGCCAATTTGGTGTAGTGGTTGGTTGATACAAATATTGGCATCACCTCATTTGGTATGGGCACATAGAACCCATTAAAGACCAGAACTGGTCAACACACCATAAAGGCATAAACTGATAAAGATGCTGCAAACTGGGTTTGAACCCATGACCTAGTGGTACCATCCGTCAAGCTCTAACGGTTGAGTTGTCATGCCATTAGCAAAATTGGGTAAACTTAACCAAATGTCATCAACAGACTGCACAAAAATTCTCCTGTCATTGAAGCTTTCACAAAAGCTTAACCATTTAAATAATTGATCATTAATGGACATCTTCACACTACAGGAAAATCGATAGGGAAAGCAACCAACTACAGAGGACACCTCACATTCAACGTTGCTTGCAATCATGTTTTTCAAACCTTCTAAGTCAATGTATATATTTGTAAATAATGTTGTGTTCCTTACTTATTCCGAATACAGAAACACTAGTAATCCTCCTGATCAGTAAGGGAACATAACATATATAACACAAGCTTAGAGGTAAGGTCCCTAAATTGTCCCATGGGGTTTATCATGAGGGCACTTTTAATGAGCCTACTTGTGTATATGGTGTATTGTAGCCCTCCTGATGATCCAGTGAAATGTTCATCAAAACTAACCAATTGTACCATCATCAACTCTTATGGTGCATTTCCTGATCGAACGATATGTCATGCGTCTGATGTAGTTTACCCAATTACCGAGAAAGAGCTTATTGATGTAGTAGCAATGGCGACAATGAAAAAGCGGAAAATGAAGGCGGTGACTAGGTACTCACATAGCATTCCCAAGTTGGTTTGCCCCGGCGGTCAGGATGGGTTGCTTATAAGCACAAAGTATCTAAACCGTACCATCAAGGTTGATGCATCCACCATGATGATAACACTGGAAAGTGGGGCGACACTAAGGGTGCTGATTGACGAAGCGGCCAAGTCTGGGCTGGCTCTGCCGTACTCACCTTATTGGTGGGGCTTGACCATTGGTGGGTTAATTAGTACAGGTGCTCATGGTAGCACTTTGTGGGGTAAAGGAAGTTCAGTTCATGACTACTTGGAGGAAATCAGGATCATTAGCCCAGCTGGGGCTAAGGATGGATATGCAAAGATTCGGGTCCTCAGCAAAGGTGAACCTGGTTTTGCTGCTGCCAAGGTGTCCCTTGGTGTTCTTGGAGTTATTTCACAGGTAAATTTTTGTCTTTTTAATCTAGAGTGACAATAGGTAATTTGCTTTCGGGTTAACTTCATGTTAGAATTACGATTCAGATTGATAAACATGGCCATATGACCAACTAGATTTTTATTATTTGGACTCTACAGGTCACTTTTAGGTTGCAACCACTTTTCAAAAGGTCTATCACATTTGTAACAAAAAATGACTCTGACTTGGGGGATCAGATTACCATCTTTGGCAATCAACACGAGTTTGCAGACTTGACATGGCACCCCAGCCAACGTAAAGTGGTCTACAGAATTGACGATCGGATATCCACAAATGATTCGAGCAACGGTGTCAATAATTTTCTTGGGTTCAGATCAACGGCTTCACTTGCATTGGCTCTTATAAGATCCACGGGTACAACATATATTCTAATCAAGTTTTTTTTGCAACAAGACCCCATGGACTAATTTACTAACTGTTTGATTATGTTGTATGCACAGAGGAAGTTCAAGAATCTACAAGGAATGCTGATGGAAAATGCATTGATGCAAGGCTAACTGCATCAATCCTCTCGACCAGTGGATTTGGTTACTCTAACAATGGAATTGCATTCACAGGCTATCCCATAATCGGCAACCAAAATCGCCTACAAGCCTCAGGAACTTGTCTTGACAGCCTTCAAGATGGTCTTATCACTGCCTGTCCATGGGATCCAAGAGTCAAGTCTCAGTTCTTTCACCAAACAACATTCAGTATTGGCTTGTCAAATGTTAAAAGTTTCATTGAAGATGTACAGAAGCTTCGGGACCTAGAACCAAAGGCCTTCTGTGGCGTGGACCTCTACAATGGGATTCTCTTACGCTACGTGAAGGCTTCCAGTGCATATTTAGGCACACAAGAAGATGCTGTTGATTTCGATATGACTTATTACAGAAGTAGTGACCCAATGAGTCCAAGAATGTACGAAGACATACTAGAAGAAATTGAACAAATTGCAGCGTTCAAGTATGGGGGATTACCGCACTGGGGGAAGAACCGAAATGTTGCATTCGAGGGTGCCATCAGGAAGTATGAGAAAGCTCAAGCTTTCTTGAAGGTGAAAGATGTGTTTGATCCGATGGGGTTGTTTTCTAGTGAATGGACTGATCAAATTCTTGGTGTGAAAGGAAGTGTGACAATATTCAAAGAGAGATGTGCACTCGAAGGATTGTGCATTTGTTCTGAGGACATGCATTGTGCCCCTAATAAAGGTTATCTCTGTCGCCCTGGGAAATTGTATAAAGATGCCCGTGTATGTACTCGCATAAGTTCGTAAATGAGTGGCACAACAAGTCCTTTCAATTGCATCTGCAACCTGGATGCGTACTGATGACGAGTTTATAATCACGAGTATGACATTCTTATCTTGTACATAAGATAGTTATCGTTCATATCACTTCTTATAATGAATTTGTTGCTTAAACTACAAGTTTGTTGCTTAAACTACAAGTTATTAGTTAAACATATATAGATATAATTGTGGCAGATGATATTTATAACCATTAGAGTCTAGGTCGAGTCCCGAAAATCTCGGGAATGGGCTTTGATGATGATGATGAGAGTCTAGGTGTGCCCACAACCTGATTCATATTCTAGTGGCCCTATGTGTCTTTAGGCCTGACTTGGCACTAAGCGCTTGGACTTCGTCCATAATCTACAAAACTTAAACCTTGCTAAAGCCTGAAATGATGTGGAGCCAATTAGTTATAGGATTTGTATTTTAGGATAAGGGAGTTGATAGTTTTCGTAACCACTTTGAGGTCTATAAATAGAATCCAAACACCATTATATAAACTAGAAAGACAGTTCTCAATAAATGTGGATTCAATTCAAAACGATTTCTATTGATGGTTTATTTATTTAAATAAATAACAGAGAATATTTCTGGATTGCAAACATTTATTTATTTATTTGTTTTTTAAATATCAAGCGAGGTTTTAAGGACCCTAATACCTTTATATAAAATAACTTAACCCAAAAGATTACAATATCTCATACTTCTCTTTGCTCGCGTCTTCAAAATGATTTTCTTCAAATCCTTTGCAAAGGAGACAGTGTGAATTTGATGGCTTGACCAGGATAAAGGCAAGCTAAATGGTTTGTTGCTCGGTATGTATCTCTCTCTATATATGCACCATGTCGAAGGACACGAACGCCTGAATTATATGACAAATTCTTCTAATGGTCGTTATTGTTTGCCAAGGTGGTGGTTCTTGTTTCTTAATGATCTGAACTACTGCTACTGAATCTTATGCCACAATTATCTTTTGAAGGTTATGATTTCTCGCAAGTTGGATTCCCATTTCTACCCCCTTATTACACTCAACCTGTACTTGGTGCGGAGCCTACTGCTGTTGTTAGAATGTTACCTTGTGCATTGCTAATCGCTCAGAAACTACTCACCCCTCAACGAATAGAGCTATCAATGTATATCATAAACTCTCTCATTTGGTCTTAGCCACAAACAAAAGGTTGGCAATGGATGGTAGAATTCTAAATTGCGGCACCAATTCTCCAATAAATTTCTTGCCCAACCTGAGTCTTTTATTTAAATTTGGATACATGATTTTTTTTTTCCTTACCACATTGGTAATCCTTTGGGTCACTTCATCGTGCGACCGAATTTTGCCTCCATGCTCTATTTCATTCCCTTTTTTCATATTGTGCAGACTGATGTAGATTTAATCAACTTAAATAAATAAGTTAATTAAATCTAATTTTAATAATCACAAGTGCACGGTTGTGTCACTAGTAGACAGGGCAAATACAAGTCGAATCCTCAGGGATTAAAGTTACAACCAAAACCAAACTATTATCTTACTCCACGAATACCAATCCGAAATCTACTGAATCTTACCCCCATCAAGCCACACATAAACACCTTTATACCTTCTTCGTCAATGCCCCATTGTTTTTGGCTAATAGATCCCACCAACGCCAATTACTTTTTCAAGACCCCATACATCTAGTTGTATGGTTAGTTAACTTACACCCATCTTAGTCACTTTCATATGCACCCCAAGTTTCTTATAGGCATCCATCTTCATTTGATTAAAAAAACATTTAGTGATCATGCCTAACTTTTTCCCAACCAAACCAGCCGGATCTTAACAATTATGTTACCAAAGCTAAATTACAAGTTGACTTGAAAAAAGGCAAACGACGAACTAATGGAGAGAATTACTCTTATGGTGAAAGAGCTTACTGCTAGAGAAGTCACCCCACCATTGAAAAGGCAAGAACCGATACCTTTGAAGATTGAATCAACAAAATCAGTTGTGCTTACAATAGATAATGCAACAACACAAGAGTTAGATGGTCATGTTGATTGCCTTTCTCTACCTATTTTTAGTGATTATTTGGATGATCAAGTCTATTTATGGTTTCGCTGAAGGAACAATTGAAGTCAGCACCGTTTTACCTTTACCGAGTGGAGACCAAGATCAAGAATATGTGATTGAAAAAAAGCACAAGGTTATGCAAGATGAATCATGCGATCAAGACCCTATTTCTAAAGAATATGAGGTATATATTTTTTCAATCTATGTAGATCCATATGCAATCCATTGCGAGAAGTCACATTTTTATGGAAATAACATTCATGATTTTCTTACAAGTTATTGCAAGGTGAATGATGACATTCCTGACATGGTATGCCAATATTTAAAAGAACAGGGAGAAAATTTTGATATAGGAATCGCAAGAAGTGTTGAGCAATTGTTTGCATCGTGTTCTCGTCATCAAATGGAAGTGATTGCATCATCTTCTGATGTGTAACTCAAGGACGAGTTGTTTTAAAGAATGGGAGCCTGATGTAGGAACATAGTAAGTTTCAACATTTTCTTATTTTTAGGATTTTCTTATTGTATTAAGATCTCAATTAACATGTCTAATTGTTTTAGGTATTTTAATATAATGGGAGTGGTAGGTTTTCTATTTTAGCTAGGACTAGTATTTTATTTAAATGAGAGAAATTTCAAGTATTGTAACGAACAAATTACCAATCAATTATCTTTTCTCTTAACTATCATCCTCTTTATTATATTTCTTCTTTTACAATTCTTCCTATATTATTCTCCCTCATCTATTGAATTCTTCTCTTTATTCTATTCTCCCTTCGAGATCTACAATCTCCTTATCAATATCCGTTGTGCTAATAACCCCTTTCGAATGTCTGTGTAAGAAAACTTCCAAATCCAACTACCGAATGTTTCTAAAATTATAATATAAGATGTGAATAAGCTTGATTAGAAAGAAATTGGAGTTGGGGTCCAATTCAAAAAAGATAATGGAAATGTTGGTATTGAATTGGGAGTTGGAAAACAACTACGTTGGTTGTAGAGTGTTGATTTGGGAATAAGAGACAAGAAGGAAGGACCTTGCACATGAGCATGAGAGAGAGGTGATGGTGAGGACTGCTAGATTTAATTGAGGAAGAGCTCGATGATAGTGAGTGAAGGAGGGATGATGGTGATGGTTAGATGAGCTGAATAGAAAGAAGAAATGGTTGCGAAATGGCGATCAAAGGTGGTTGCGAGAGAGATGAATGGTGAATAAAAGATGGAGTGATTCTAGATGTTGAGGAAACGGGCGAGGGAGGGTGGAGTACACGTGCTTTGTAAAAAAAAGTGCGAAAAATCGAAATTTTGGGGGAGAAGAAGGAGGGAATGTCTCTCTCTCATTTTCATTCTCCAAGCTCAGAGCCAACGAAGCTCATTTTCATTTCCATCTCAACACCCTTTCCCCCAACGAAGCTCTTCCTCTCCACCCTTTCCTCATCATCGACTCAAATGAAGCCAGAGAAGAAGAAGGAGAAGAGAAGAAGCTATCCCTCGTACCTTCCCTGTCGCAAAAGCTAAGGGAAGCCAGAGAAGAATCTCTCCCTCGTCCCTTCCCTCTCGCAAAAGCTAAGGTAAGTCTCCCCTTCATTTCTAGATCTAGGGTTTTTATATCTAGGGTTTCTTATTTTGCTAAAAGCTAAGGTAAGCTAAGCTAAGCTAAGGTGAATTATGAAATACTGCTAAGCTAAGGTGAATTACGAAATACTGCTCCTCTTATTTTAGATCTAGGGTTTACAATTTTTTTTTTAGAAATACTGTAATTTTCAGAAATGTGCTATGTCAAACAACAAGATGCATTTCTGATTTTGCAAACAACGATAAATGTGTATGCCTTTCTGTTTTGCAAACAACAAGATGCATTCTAGTTGCTATATGTTAAGTGCATTCTAGTTGCTATTTGTTAAGATGCATTATGATTTTAACGCTCAAATTCCTGCCAAAACATGAAAACGAAATAATTATTATAAATTATAATAATCGAAACACTAACATATATAAATTAAGGGATATATTATGTAATAATCATGTGAATATCACTTGCATTACTGAAAATGAATAACAGGCAGAGAGAGATGTGAGAGAGGACGAGAACGGCCGAGAGGCGCTCCTTGTTCTGTCGCGAGAAAGCGTCTGATGGTGGTGCTCGGTGGTGGTGGTGGCTATGTGGCGTGGTGGAACAGGGAGAGGGACAGGGACGGTGGCGGAGTGAAGTTTTTAACGTGAAACAGGGTTGTCACGCCCCTGTTTCACTATGGTGGCGGTGTTTGGATGATGGGGGTGGCGGGGTGAAGCGAGACAGGGTGTCACGCCCCTGTTTCATGGTGGGTAATGGCGGTGGGAGGTGGTGATGGTGATGAGAATCACTGTGTGAGAAAGAGGCTTTGTTTTTTTTTTTCTGTAATATTTATTTTCCCTTCTCTTCCTCCTGTTTCTCATCCATTCTCTATTGTATTTATAGATAATGAAGAGAATGAATAGAGATGAGATAAAGGGATGATTCATGGAGTGAATCAAGGTAAAATCAATGGATAATTGGGAGAATATTCTTTGGGTTGGATTGGGTTTGGCAATGGGTTTGGTAATGGGTTTGGGTTTATGGGTTAGGTTTTCGGTTTAAAGGTTATGGGTTTAAGGGTTTAGATATGTGCTCATCTACTTTGTACCACCGCTAGAATCGACCAATTGTCATTCCTTAAATTGTCGCTTTAATATGATTTCATCGTTCACGCTCAAATTCCTACAAAGACACGAAAATGAAATAATTACTATAAAATATAATAATCGAAACACTAACATATATAAATTAAGGGATATATTATGTAATAATTATGTGAATATCAAATACCCCCAAACCTATATTTTGCTAGTCTGCGAGCAAAACAATAAAAGTCTAACTCACTTTCGCAGGAATCATCGGTTGCACTTACATTAAACGTGCAATAAGGCTTTAAACCCCTAGATTACCTCTAGTGGACGAGTTATAGTCTCATGAGGGTTTCCAAAAAATGTTACCCACAAACATTACTGACTCAACAAAACTTGGTCAAACAGTGTTCATTTTAAAACTTCAAAAAATGCAAGAAGCCAACAGTGTCATTTTAGTGTATCAACAAATTTCCAAATAATTTAATATTCTCCAAATATTAGAAAAAATTCACAATCATCCTCAACTCAATGTGTGTGTAGATAGAACTATCAATATAACTTTTCATTTCAGAGTAAAACAATGACTACATCTCTTGTAGAAAGTTTGTTTTGAATTCAAACCTCTCATGTCACTCACAATAAACCACTCAGAGATTTGGTATTTCACTCAGTTTATATGTGAGGAAAAAAGTAAATAATGGAAAACAATCATCTCACATATAGCAATATGAAGAACGGACTTTTCAAGAATGGAATGAACATGATCTCATGGACAGGAATATCAATTACTTTTGGGAATATTGAATCAAACACCATAGGTCTTGGTTATTAAATCTCCATATCTACGGTACCAACATTTACCTAAGATCAACTAGGACTTTGTTGGGTTGTAACGGGGCTTGGGTAATGGTTAATAAGGAATGTCAAAGGATTCTAAGAAAAATTCTAGGAATGTATACACCCATTCAACGAACAATTAGGGCTGTCAAGAATAAACCAATGTTGCGCACCATCAATTTTTTCTTCATTCTCACATCTTTATCCTCATTGACATTCTTCTTGTGCTTTTTTTTTTTTTTTTTTTTTTTTCATAGAGGATTTATGAAATATCTTATATTTTGCTCTTTAATGCCCTTTTTACACCATGTATATTCATCCATACACATTCCCAGAAAAATTGGGTAAAGGTTAATGGGTTAACAAATAAAAGTTATTATAAGGTTCAAAAGGCTACAAAAAGGTTAATGTTATGGGTAAGTTAAAAGGCTAGTTAATGGTCTTAAAAAATGCCTAGATCATTTCCTAAATTCGGGTCAGTATTATGACATCTCAATTGAATAAACCAAGAAGTTCTAGTGTAATAATTCAATTTTGATGTCATTCCCAACGCAATTGATCAGAAAAATGAGAATAATGAGATCATCAACGAGATAATACGGACTCAAGAAAAATCAGAGTTTATGTATAACCCTCGAAAAAATAGAAAGGCTCAAAACTTTCAGGGTTAAGTCTCCACTATTATTCTAAGGTTTTTTAGTGCATATTTCACTCATCAACTTCAAGTTATGCTAATATGGCTCATGGTGCAAAGATAATTGAGCTGAAAAATCTTATGAACTAGATCTAACTTAAAGATCATATTAAACTTTCAGTATTTATCAATATACCATTATGTCAAGTTGGCTTCCATTTTTTTGAGCATAAAACATTTAAAATCCATTTTCATAATCGCAAAAGACAAATTTTTCTTGACAGAAAAGCAAATTTTTTTTTAAGAACAAGAAAAGAAGAAAACACTATGAAAAATTCACCGACTCATGAACCCTACTCCCAAACCTAATCCAAACATTGTCCTCAATGTTTAACAAAATAATTTTGACAAATGAATGAAATAAGTACATGAGAGGAGGTTAGAACAGTATTACTGCGGTGAAGATTTTACCAATTTCCACAAGTAATCCACCGATGAGAACTCAGAGACAAAAGAACTGTGGATTAGTTAATAGAAATAGATAAAATACACACTCAACATGCATTCTTACAACAAAAGTTGGGCAGCCTCCCAGTAGTGCTTGGTTTAACGTCATCATCCCGACAAAACCCAAAAGATTCTCAATTCTGATACACAGGGTCCTCTAATAGAATCACATCAACCTCGACTTCTAATCGAGGTAACTCTAAGAATGGCTTAAGTCGTTGACCATTTACCTTAAATACATGGCCATCCTTAGGGTCAACTATCTCCACAGCTCCATGTGGGAATACTGCTTTAACAATATAAGGTCTAGACCACCGAGATCTCAACTTTTTAGGAAAATTCGTAACCGAGAGTGTAACAACATAACTTTTTGAGATGGCTCAAAGGACTTACGAAGAATGGATTTATCATGAAATATCTTCGTTCGTTCTTTGTAGATTTTGGCATTGTGGTACGCATCATTTCGGATCTCTTCCAACTCATTAAGTTGAAGCTTACGATGTGATCCAGCCTTGACCATATCAAAATTGAATGTCTTGATGGCCCAATATGCACGATGTTCCAATTCCACAGGCAAATGACATGTTTTACCGAAAACAAGCCTATATGGAGACATTCCAATCGGGGTCTTAAATGTTGTTCTATAAGCCCAGAGAGCATCACTCAAACGTTGAGACCAGTCTTTTCGATCTGGTTTGATTGTTTTCTCTAGAATGTTTTTAATCTCCTGATTGGAAATCTCAACTTGCCCACTTGTTTGTGGATGATAGGGGGTGCCAACTTTATGAGTGATGGAGTATTTTTTTACTAGTAGATCGAACGGTCTATTGCAAAAATGAGAACCACCGTCACTTATAATGGCACGTGAAATACCAAAATGAGAAAAGATATTATCTTTCAAAAATCTTACTACAACCCTGTGGTCATTCGTTTTACATGGTATCGCTTCTACCCATTTGGACACATAATCCACAACAATAAGGATGAAAAGATTGCCAAACGAAGGCAGGAATGGTCCCATGAAATCAATACCCCAAACATCAAAAATTTCAACCACAAGAATATTAGTAAGGGGCATCATGTTGCGACGAGAAATGGAACCCATTCATTGGCATCGATCACAAGTGGTGCAAAAGGCATGAGTATCTCGAAAAAGAGTAGGCCAATAAAAACCACTCTGCAAAACTTTTGCAGTTGTCTTTTTGCATGAGTATCATGTTTCTAGAACTTTTTTGGTCGTTGTAGTATAGTGGTAAGTATTCCCGCCTATCATGCGAGTGACTTGGGTTCGATCCCCGGCAATGGCGCCAAAAACTTGTTGCGAGTTTTATTAACCAAAATTAATAAGCTAATAAATCTCACTTGTAATAACCGCAAGTGCACGGTGTCTAACTGGTAGACAACGACAAGTACGGGTCGATCCCATGAGGAAAGTTGATGCAATTGAATTTTAGAATTTATCTAAACTAATTTAGAAAAAAAAATTGGGTTACAGTATTTTTAAAACTAATCTAAAATAAATTAAAAATAAGAAAAATAAAAATAAAAGGAAAAGATGGATTTTGTGGGGCTTGAACTCACCAATGAGTTAGCAAAAATATTTAAATCTAAATTACTGAAATTAAAACCGAGAAGCTCGAAGGATGAGGATCTCTTGCTTACACCAGAGATGTGATCATTAAAATCTAATTCTAATCATATTAAGTTTCTGACAAACATTAACAATTTATTTCAAGCAAATAAATTCTTACCAAGCATTAAGTGTCTTTTTAGGGCACACTTAATCAAAGTTCAAGTTTAACAAATTTTAGCACATGCTTTGAATATTGATAAAATGTTAATCTAACTACCAAACATATCAATTTTTTAATTGAACATGAAAGGTAAAAGCAATTTCTCAATTTTCAGAAATAAATTGTTTATCTATTAAGCATTTAAATCAACAAAATAAATTAAAATGAATTATGCAACCCTTTTGGTTTGTTGCAAACTCGATGTGGTTGTACTCAGCAGATCAGCAAATGGTTCGAACACGAATCCCGAGAAAATGTTCCAAAATGTTCTGTGGCTGCTCAAAGAGATGCTCGGGGTGCCAATAACCAACTGATTTGAAAATCAGTTGGTTTCCGCCAAAGTCTGAAACTCTTCGCCTGGTCGTCGTCTCCAGCGAGCAGCATCACTGCTTCTTCTTCCTCCGTTCTCCTCGCGAGCTCCTTCGTCCTCCAACTGGTTCTGGAACCTGCAAAAGAGAGAAAGGGATGGAAGAACAGAGAGAGATGCGATAAAAAAAATAGAGAGAGATCAAAGCGCTGCCCTATTTCTGTGGCAGTGGTGGTGTGCGAGCGGTTGTGCCACTTGCTCTGTGGTGGTGATCGTGAGAGGGAGAGACAGGAAGGAGGCCGAGACCGAGAGAGTACAGAGGGGAGAGCAGCAGGGGTTGTGCTCTGTCGCGAGGTGGTGGAACAGGGCGGCTCACGATGCTCTGTGGTGGCTCCTGTTCTTCTGTTTCAGTGCGAGAGAGATGGTGGTGATGGTGGCTAGTGTTACTGAATAAGAATAACAGGCAGAAAAATATGGGAAAGAGGACGAAAATGGGCGAAAGGCGCTCCCTGTTCTGCCGCGATGCGGTGTGCGACAGTGGTTTTTTGTGACGGTGAGAACAGGGGATGAGGAGGGCGTCTGATAGTGGTGCTCGGTGGTGGTGGTGGCTGTGTGGCGTGGTGGAACAGGGAGAGGGACATGGACGGTGGCGTAGTGAAGTTTTTAACGTGAAACAGGGTTTTCACACCCCTGTTTCACTGTGGTGGCGGTGTTTGGATGATGGTGGTGGCGGGGTGTAGCGAGACAGGGTTGTCACACCCCTCTTTCGTGGTGAGTAATGGCGGTGGAAGGTGGTGATGGTGATGAGAATCACTATGTGAGAAAGAGGCTTTGTTTTTATTTTTTTCGGTAATATTTCTTTTCCCTTCTCATCCATTCTTTATTGTATTTATAAATAATGAAAAGAATAAATAGAGATGGGATAAAAGGATGATTCATTGAGTGAATCAAGGTAAAATCAAGGGATAATTGGGAGAATATTCTTTGGGTTGGATTGGGTTTGGCATTGGATTTGGGTTTATGGGTTAGGTTTTGGGTTCAAGGGTTTAGATATGTGCCCCTCTACTTTGTACCACCGCTAGAATCGACCAATTGTCATTCCTTAAATTGTCACCTTAATATAATTTCATCGTTCACGCTCAAATTCCTACAAATACATGAAAACGAAATAATTACTATAAAATATAATATTCGAAACACTAACATATATAAATTAAGGGATATATTATGTAATAATTATGTGAATATCAGTTATCATAGAATCGAACGATGTTGATTTATATGAACTTAGATTTCCTTCTATTTTGAGGAATAGTAGGGGTACATCCTCTAATAACGTGCCTATGATTAGGATGATTGAAAACGATAAAGCAATAGAATCTGAGCTTAGGAGAAGTTAACGAAACCAAACTTCTAAAGACTATGGCCCTTACTTCTATGCCTTTACAATAGAGGAGGATCCCCTTAACTTCCAAGAAGCCTTGTATTCTATAGATGCTAACTTTTGGAAAGATGCTATTGATAATGAAATGGACTCTCTTGAGTCTAATAGAACCTGACATTTAGTTGACTTGCCACCAAGTTGCAAGAAAATAGGTTGTAAGTGGGTATTTAAGAAGAAAATGAAACCCGATGGAAATGTTGAAAAGTTTAAGGCTCGTTTTGTAGCCAAAGGGTTTAGACAGAAAGAAAATGTTGACTTCTTTGACACATATTCTTCTGTTACAAGAATTGCATCTATTCGAGTGCTAATTTCTCTTGCTGTAATACACGATCTAGTATTGCACCAAATGGACGTTAAGACTGTGTTTCTTAATGGTGATTTAGAAAAAGAAATTTACATGGACCAACCTGAAGGTTTTGTAATTTCAAGGCAAGAAAATAAAGTTTGCAAACTAGATAAATCTCTTTATGGTTTGAAACAAGCTTCAAAACAATGGCATGAAAATTTTAATAATCTTATTATCTCACATGACTTTAAAGTGAACGAAAGTGACAAATGCATTTATTATAAATTTGAAAATGGCATTTGCACTATTATATGTCTATATGTGAATGATTTGCTTATCTTTGGTTCTAATATTCATGTCGTGAATAAAGTGAAATCTTTATTGCGTGCGAACTTTGATATGAAAGACCTTGGAGAAGCGAGTGTAATCCTTGGTATTAAGAATAGTAGGTCAGAAAAGGGAATTTCTTTGGATCAATCACACTATATTGAGAAGATCCTAAAGAAATATAATAATTACTTTGACTGTAAACCTGCATGTATTCCTAATTATTCTAGTATAAAGTTGTTCAAGAACACCGGTAATGGTGATAGACAATCTGAGTATGCGAGCATCATTGGTAGCCTATGATATGCTACCGATTGCACTGGGCCCGACATAGCTTATGATGTGGGACTACTATGCAGATTTACCAGTAGACCTAGTATAAAACATTGGCATGCTACTGAAAGGGTCATGAAGTCCTTAAAGAGGATTAAGAACCTCGGATTACATTATCAGAAGTTTTTCGTTGTCTTTGAAGGATATAGAAATGCTGATTGGAATACCCTCTCAGATGACTCCAAAGCCACCAGTGGCTATATCAAAGAAACTGACTATTTTGGCATAGTCCACGATGAAGTCAGATATGATAGCACTTGCAACGGCTAGTGAGGAAGCAGGTTGGTTAAGAAACCTACTAGCATATATCTCTCTATGGGAAAGACCTATACCAATTGTCTTGATCTATTGCGATAGTACCGCAGCTATTGCAAAGATACAGAACCATTATTATAACAGCAAGAGACAACAAATACGTCGTAAGCACAGTTCGGTTAGAGAGTTTCCATTTACTAGAGCTGTTAGAGTGGATCATGTACGAATTGATGAGAACTTGGCTAATCTTTTGACGAAAGGATTAGCTAGAGAAATATTTTCAAAACCTTGAAAGGAATGAGACTTATGCCTTTAGATTGATGAGTTATTCATGATGGTAACCTGACCTATAGACTGGAGATCCCAAGAAATAGGTTCAATGGGTAATAACAAGTCGTGAATGATATAAAATGAATCATGCTAACCTTATAGTAATTTCATTTCTAGATTGAAGCATGAGTCCCTGAAGTGATAGTAGGATGAGTTAAAAACTCTTAATGAGATCTATACTCTATGTGGAGTGGAGTACCTAGCTACAGGAGCACTCTTGATAGACTCACCTAAGTGATTGTGAAAGTATGGCCGCTTCTTATGAAATTTGTGGGCAAAATTCCTAGAGTCTTCACTATAATGGGATATACGTACATGGTCTTAAAGCCCGGGCTTTTTAGACTTCACCATGGTAATGTTGTGCGTGTAATGTTGTTAGAGATAGAGTTCAAAACTACGAATTACTCTAGTATAATCTAAATCATGAACACTACCCAAAAGTTCAAATTGAAAAACACTTTTGTTTATACACAATCTTATATTTATAGATTGCTCGATGAAGAAATGTTTTTTTTTAAATTCAAGTGGAGGATTGTTGAAAAAAATTAATTTGAAATTTAAAAGCAAAATGGTTTCTTAATTTGTGAAACTCTCCCTATATTGTTTGGTCTCATAGCTTCTATGTAACTCACTATGGAGGAGTTAATAAGGTTAGTGTTTGGACTTGAGCTTGGACCCCAAGGGGTATCCACTTTAGTGAATGAGGGAAGAGTTAAACCAATGTTGGTTCACTCTACACGCGCGCATTGCCGTCTGTCAAACCGGTCGGGTCGGGTTGGATAGAGATGAAACATTTCTTTTTGCTGAAATTTTATTTGAAAAATAAAATTAAATATTTTTATTTGCTACAGAAAACAATACTGAGTCAGAGGACACTCATTCTTTTCTCCCAACATTCCCCACATTTTTTTTTCTGATTTTCTCCATGATTTTCGCCGCCTTTTAAGGCACGTTTTCTCTCGAAAAAGATTTTCTACGAGCCTATAAATACTTGCTCTTCTCTCAGTTAAAATAGATCGAAAGCATTTATTGTTATCTTTATTTTTCAAAGAGTTTAATTTTGTAAAAAAAAAACAATAGTTTCCAGAGTTTAAAAAACAGTCTATTCCAGAGTTTTGTTTATTGTAAAGAGTTCATATTTTAGAGAGTATTTTTATTCATTGTTTTTTGGGATTCCGAGCAAAAAAAAGTAAATGGTAAATAGATTTTCGTTCGTCAACTATGCAAGTGATTGAACGAGGCAGAAATAGAATTTTGGGTTGTTTTATCCTTGGGACGACGGGGCTATCAGACTGCTTGCACAATCTTGGTTCTTGAGCAGAGTCGCGAAACGTTTTAAAGAGAGTGACCTAGTCCACGACTCAACCCAAGAAAATCAGTAACTTCATTCCTATTTTAATTTGCAACAATTATATTTCCAACAATTTTAAGACGTTACATATCTGTCATGTCTACTACTACTGAACTTGCTGTTAAAGACCTAAACATGTATTTCGTTTTGAGGGTCAACACGTTAAAAGATGGAGACAAAAAATGTTATTTTTCTTAACTACGCAAAAAGTTGTGTATATCTGTAATGCCGAAAAACCTGAATTGTCTGCTGAACCTGATGAAACCCGCATTAAAAAACTAGAATGTTGGATTGAAAATAACTTCTTGTGTAAGAATTTTATTCTGAATGGTCTGTCTGATGAATTGTATGATTATTACTGTTCTGAAAAAACTGCTAAAGCTATTTGGGAAGCTCTTAGAAAAAAATATGAAAATGGGGAGACTGACACAAAGAAATATGCAGTCAGTCGTTATTTGAAATACCAAATGACTGACAATTCAGTGAAAACCCAATCTTACGAGCTACAGAAAATTGTTTATGAAATCATATTTGAAGGCATGGCCGTAGATGAGAAATTTCAAATAGATGTTGTGATAGTTAAATTGTCTCGTAGCTAGAAAGACTTTAAGAATGCACTTATGCATAAAACCAAAGAGTTCTCTCTGGAAAGTCTGATTACCCGACTTCAGATTGAGGATGAATCTCAGAAACAAGATCAGAAAGATGAAATTCCGATTATTTCTACCCATAAGAAATCCACCCGTGGCTCTGAAATTCGGTGGAAAGACTATGAAAAGTCAAAGTCACAATAAAAATCCAAACAATCAAAATTAGAACTATCAGAATTGAAACAACCAGAACCGCAACCAACAAAATCAGAATCCTCCGTGAAATCAGAATGGACAAAAACACTCAGGAAATAAATCAGCACAGTTTCTAGGTTATACCAGTAACAGGCCGGGCCATATGGCTAGGAACTATCGGAATGGATCTCGTCCTGCTCCGCAGGCGAATTTAACTGAATACCAACTTATTGCCATGATCTTTGAGATCAACTTTGTTGGTGGATCCGAGGAATGGTGGGTTGACACTGGTGCTTTTCGACATGTCTGCTATGATCGAAAAATGTTCAATTCCTATTTTGAAGCTGAGGACAAGAAAGTGTTGTTGGGTGATTCCCACTCCACCATCGTTGCTGGAACTGGCGAAGTAGAGTTGAAGTTTTCCTCTGGAAAGATGTCATCCTTAAGGATGTCCTCCATACTCCGGAGATGAGGAAGAACTTAGTTTTTGGTTACATTTTGAATAAGGTTGGGTTTACTCAAATAATAGGGGCTGATTTTTAACTTCAAAGTTAAAAAGTATACATGTTCAAGCTTGGATATGAATTATTGATAATCACACCTATCAAAACTCTCAGATACAAAGTTGCGAGGGTTATAATTTTATAACAATGAGAACTTATGTTCATAATTTTTGCCAAAATATTGTTTAACCTAACATCTTTGTCGCCACCACTATTAATATTATTACCATATATTAACATAACTACTATCGCCAAGATCATCAATATAATTAGCATCAACTCCAACTTGTTGATTTTACTACATTTTTGCTTCCCCACTCTAAGATTTCCCATGCACGTTGCCAGTGAGCCCAATGACTCCATATTATTTCCACCTGGAGTGTAGGGCACAAATCATATACATCAAGAGTGGTTGAAAAAATATTAGTTTGAATTTTAAAATTTTCTTAATTTGGGAAACTCTCCCTATATTGTTTAGTCTTGTATCCTCTATATAACTCACTTTGTAGGAGTTAATAAGGATAATGTTTGGATTTGGGTTTGGACCCCAAGGGGTACCCACTTTAGTGAAGGAGGGAAGAGTTAGACCAATGTTGATTCACTCCAAACGCGCACGCTGCTGTCAATTCGACCGGTCGGCCCAGCCGAGCCCAACCGAGTCGGGTAGATATGAAACCTTACTTTTTGCTGAAATTTTATTTGTTGCAGAGAACAAGACTGAGTCAGAGGAGACCCATACTTTTCTCCCAACGTTCCCCACATTTTTTTCCTGATTTTCTCTGTGGTTTTCGCCGCCTTTTAAGGCATGTTATCTCTCAGAAAAGATTTTCTACAAGCCTATAAATATTTGCTCTTCTCTCAGTTAAAATATATCGAAAGCATTTCTTGTTATCTTCATTTTTCAGAGAGTTTAGTTTTGTAAAAAAACAACAATAGTTTCCAGAGTTTCAAAAACTGTCTATTCCAGAGTTTTGTTTATTGTAAACAGTTCATATTTTATAGAGTGGTTTTATTCATTATTTTTCGTGATTCCAAGCAAAAGAATGTAAAGGGTAAATAAATATCCGTTCGTCAACTGTGCATGTGATTGAATGACACAGATACAGAATTCTAGGTTGTTTTATCCTGGGGACGACGGGGTTATCAGACTACTTGCACAATCTTGAGCAGAGCCGCGAAACGTTTTAAATAGAGTGACCTAGTCCGCGACTCAACCCAAGAAAATCGGTAACTTCATTCCTGTTTTAATTTGCAGCAGTTATATTTCCAACAATTTTAAGACGTTACATATCTGCCATGTCGACTATTATTGAACTTGCTGCTAGGGGTGGGCACGGTCCGGATCAGTTCCAAATTTGAAGGAACCTGACTCGAGCCGTATACATTTTAACGGATCCGGTCCGATCCGGATCCCTTCATTTTGATAATTGGAACCGAACCTAACTCAAACGGTTCGGTTCCACGGTTCCAAACTTCCAATCATATTCATACAGAATCACAGATCATACAAAAAATTTATCTTTCATATTCATACAGATCCAATCAAGAATAGAAAAAATTGCATTAAAAAAAAACAGAAAAATAAATTTGGTCCGATGATCCATCATATTCATACAAAATCGATCAACATCCATAAATCATCGATCAACAGAAATCCAAAAAAAAAAAAAAAAAAACGGGTCGACGATCCGCGGTTTTGATTGTAACTCTTAACACCACCATAGAATCACACATCACCAAACTCAACCTAAACAATCAAATCCACACCCGGTTAGAGGATATCTGCTTCTTCTCGAGACAAAGACAGAGAGAGAGGAGACAAAGATGAGAATTGAGATCCTGCTGCTTCAGAGAGGAGATCTGCTTCTTGAGGAGATCTGCTTCTTCTCGAGACAGAGACCGAGAGAGAGGAGACGGAGATGAGATCCTGCTGCTTCTTCTCGAGACAGAGACCGAGAGAGAGAGAGAAAGGAGATATGCTTCTTCTTGAGACAGAGACCGAGAGAGAGGAGACGGAGATGAGATCCTGTTGCTTCTTCTCGAGACAGAGACCGAGAGAGAGGAGACGGAGATGAGATCTCCTGCTGCTTCTCTACCTTTTCTTCTGCTCCTCCTCTTCTTGGTCTCGCAGCTGCTGCAGCTTCTTCTTCTCGAGATAGAGACAGAGAGAGGAGAGGGAGATCTCCTTCCCCTTCTCAAGACAGAGGCAGAGAGAGGAGAGGGAGATCTCTTTCCCCTTCTCGATACAGAGACAAAGATCAAATAGAGGAGAGACAGAGAGAGGAGATGAGAGTTTAGGTTTTTTAGGTTTAGGGTTTGGTTTAGGTTTATATAGTAAATTCGATTTGAAACGATCCAGACGGGTCAAACCCGGACTGTTTCGTTTTAAAAAACAGAAACCGGGACCGGACCGTTTTATAACGGATCCGGACCAATCCGAACCGTATCAAAAAATTCAAAATTAAAATTCGGACCGTTTGGAAACCGAGGATCCTCGACCCGTTTGCCCACCCCTACTTGCTGCTAAGAACCTAAACAAACTCTTTCGTTTTCAGGGTCAACACTTTACAAGATGGAGAGAAACTTATAATGCCGAAAAATCGGAATTGCCTGGAACTAGGGCTGAAAACCGAACCGTCGGTTCGGTTTTTCACCTAAACCGTGAACCGAACCGACTTAGGTCGGTTTTAAAATTTTCAAACCGAAACCGAACCGACCATTAACAAAACCGATCCGAAACCGAACCGATTCCAATTTATGCAAACCGTAACCGAACCGACTAAAATCGAACCAAAACCGAAATAAAACCGAACCGAACCGAATATTTAAACATATTATATTATTTATATATAAAATATATTTTATTTTATATATAAATAATATAATATATTTAAATATTCGGTTCGGTTCGGTTTGGTCGGTTTAAATCACATAGAAACCGAAAACCGAACCGACCACTTCGGTTTTGCATTTTTTTAAACCGAAACCGATCCGAACCGAATTTAAACCGAACCAATCGGTTCGGTTTTGATCGGTTCGGTCGGTTTGATCGGTTTGATCGGTTTTTTGTTCAGCCCTACCTGGAACTAGATTGCTGGATTGAAAATGACTTCTTGTGTAAGAATTTTATTCTGAATGGCCTGTCTGATGAATTGTATGATTATTACTGTTTTGAAAAAACTACTAAAGATATTTGGGAAGCTCTTAGAAAAAATATGAAACTGGGGAGATTGACACAAAGAAATATGCAGTCAGTCATTATTTGAAATACCAAATGACTGATGACAAATCAGTGAAAACCCAATCTTACGAGCTATAGAAAATTGCTCATGGAATCATATCTGAAGGCATGAGTGTAGATGAGCAATTTCAAGTAGCTGTTGTCATAGATAAATTGCCCCTTAGCTGGAAAGACTTTAAGAATGCATTTATGCATAAAACCAAAGAGTTCTCTCTAAAAAGTGTGATTACCCGACTTCGGATTGAGGAGGAAGCTCGGAAACAAGATCAGAAAGATGAAATTCTGATTATTTCCAATCATAAGAAATCCACCTGTGGCTCTGAAATTTGGTGGAAAGACTATGAAAAGTCAGAATCACAATAAAAATCGAAACAATCTGAACTTTTAGAATCGAAACAACCAGAACCGCAACCAACATAATCAAAATCCTCCGTGAAATCAATATGGACAAAAACACCCCTCAAGAAATAAATCAGCAAGTTTCTAGATTATACCAGTAACATGCCGGACCATATGGCCAGGAACTGTCGGAATGGATCTCGTCTTGCTCCGCAGCCGAATCTAATTGAAGACCAACTTATTGCCATGGTCCCTGAGATCAATTTTGTTGGTGAATCCGAGGGAGGGTGGATTGACACTGGTGCTTCTTGACATGTCTGCTATGATCGAGAAATGTTCAATTCCTATTATGAAGCTGAGGACAATAAAGTGTTGTTGGGTGATTCCCACTCCACTATCGTTGCTGGAACTGGCGAAGTAGAGTTGAATTTTTCCTCTGGAAAGACGTCATCCTGAAGGATGTCCTGCATACTCCAGAGATGAGGAAGAACTTAGTTTCTGGTTACCTTCTGAACAAGGCTGGGTTTGCTTAAATAATAGCGGTTGATTTATATACCATCACTAAGAATAATGTATTTATGGGAAAATGGTATGTCACTGATGGTATATTAAAATTGAACGTTGATGCTAATAAAATTTCTAGTTCTACTTACATGTTGTATTCTTTAAATAATTGGCATGCTCGACTCTTTCATGTTAATAAGCGAATAATTAAAAACATAAGTAACTTAGGACTAATTCCAAAATTATCCTTAATTGGCTTTGAAAAATGCAACTATTGTTGCCAAGCTAAAATAACTAAAACACCACATAAATTTGTTGTTAGAAAATCTGAACCCTTAGACTTAATACATCCAGATATATGTGAACTTGATGGTGTTATTGACTAGAAATGGAATACGTTATTTTATTACGTTTATTGATGATTACTCCGATATTACCTTCGTCTACCTGATGAAAAATAAGAGTGAAGCATTTGACATGTTCAAAATATTTTTAACGGAAGCTGAAAATCAGCTTAATAGAAAGATAAAGAGACTTATGAGTGATAAAGGCACTGAATATGACAGTAGTAATTTCATAAAGCTTTATAATTCTCATGGAATTATTCATGAAAAAACTGCATCGTACTTTCCTGAAATGAATAGCAAAACTGAAAGGAAAAATAGAACTCTTACTGAGTCAGTAGTTGCCATTCTACTTAACTCCGGTGCTGCTTCACACTGGTGGGGAGAGATTATTTTTTCGGTCTGTTATGTGGTAAATAGAGTCCCTAAATTGAAAAGTAAAACTTCTCCTTATGAGATTTTAAAAAAATAGACAATCAAACTTGTCATACTTCAATACTTGGGGTTGTTTAGCTTATGTTAGAATTCATAATCCTAAAAATAACAAGCTTGCCAGTAGGGCATATGAGTGTGTATTCATAGGCTATGTCGTTAACAGCAAAGCCTATAGATTTTATAACCTAAGTTATCACGTTATCATAGAATCGAACGATGTTGATGTATATTAACGTAGATTTCCTTTTATTTCGAGGAATAGTGGGGGTACATCCTCTAATAACGTGCCTATGATCAGGATGAATGAAAACGATAATGCAATAGAATCTGACTTCTATGTCCAACTAAACATGCTTAGGAGAAGTAAACGAAACCGAACTTCTAAAGACTATGGCCCTGACTTCTATGTCTTTACAGTAGATGAGGATCCCCTTATCTTCTAAGAAGCCTTGTCTTCTATAGATGCCAACTTTTGGGAAGATGCTATTGATGATGAAATGGACTCTCTTGAGTCTAGTAGAACCTGACATTTAGTTGACTTGCCACCAGGTTGCAAGACAATAGGTTGTAAGTGGGTATTTAAGAAGAAAATGAAACCCGATGGAAATGTTAAAAAGTTTAAGGCTCGTCTTGTAGCCAAAGGGATTAGACAGAGAGAAAATGTTGACTTCTTTGACACATATTCTCCTGTTACTAGAATTACATCTATTCAAGTGCTAATTTCTCTTGCTGCAATACACGATCTAGTATTGCACCAAATGGACGTTAAGACTGTGTTTCTTAATGGTGATTTAGAAAAAGAAATTTACATGGACCAACCTGAAGGTTTTGTAATTTCAGGTCAAGAAAATAAAGTTTGCAAACTAGATAAATCTCTTTACGGTTTGAAACAAGCTCCAATACGGTTAGAGAGTTTCTATTTACTGGAGCTGTTAGAGTGGATCATGTACGAACTGATGAGAACTTGGCTGATCTTTTGACGAAAGGATTAGCTAGAGAAAATATTTTCAAAACCTCGAAAGGAATGAGACTTATGCCCTTAGATTGATGAGTTATTCATGATGGTAACCCGACCTATTGATTGGAGATCCCAATAAATAGGTTCCATGGGTAATACCAAGTCGTGAATGATATGAAGTGAATCATGTTAACCTTATAGTAATTTCATTTCTAGATTGCTGGATTGAAAATGACTTCTTGTGTAAGAATTTTATTTTGAATGGTCTGTCTGATGAATTGTATGATTACTATTGTTCTGAAAAAACTGCTAAAGATATTTGGAAAGCCCTTAGGACAAAATATGGCACTGATGAGGCTGACACAGAAATGTGTCGTCAGTCGTTATATGAAATACAAAATGACTGATGACAAATTTGTGGAAACCCAATCTCACGAGCTACTGAAAAAAGCTAATGAAATCATATCTGAATGCATGACCTTAGATGAGCAATTTCAAGTAGCTGTTGTGATAGATAAATTGCCCCCTAGCTGAAAAGACTTTAAGAATGCACTTAGGCATAAAACCAAAGAGTTCTCTCTAGAAAGTCTGATTATCCGACTTCGGATTGAGGAGGAAGCTCAGAAACAGAATCAGAAAGATGAAATTCTGATTATTTCTAACTATAGAAATCCACCCCTGTGGCTCTGAAACCCGGTGGAAAGACTGTGAAAATTCAGAGTCACAATAAAACCGAAACAATCAAAATCGAAACTAGCAGAACTGGAACAACAAGAATCGCAACCAATAGAATCAGAATCCTCCGCGAAATTAGAATTTACAAAAACACCCCTCAAGAAATGAATCAGCACAGTTCCTATGTTATACCTGTTACAAGCCAAGGAATATGGCCAGGAACTGTCGGAATGGATCTCGTTCTGCTCCGCAGGTGAACCTAACCAAAGACAAACTTATTGCCATGATCTCTAATATCAACTTTGTTGGTGGAGACTAGAGATAGTGGGTTGACACTGATGCTTCTCAACATGTCTGCTATGATCGAGAAATGTTAAAGTTCTATTCTGAAGCTAAGGACAAGAAAGTGTTGTTGGGTGATTCTCACTCCACTATCGTTGCTGAAACTGGCGAAGTAGAGTTGAAGTTTTCCTCTGGAAAGACGTCATCCTTAAGGATGTCCTGCATACTCCGGAGATGAAGAATAACTTAATTTCTAATTACCTTCTGAACAAGGCTGAGTTTACTCAAATAATAGGAACTGATTTGTATACCATTACTAAGAACAATGTATTTGTGAAAAAATGGTATTCACTAATGGTATATTTAAATTGAATTTTGATGCTAATAAAATTTCTAGTTCTACTTACATGTTGTGCTCTTTTAATACTTGACATGCTAAACTCTGTCGCGTTAATAAACGAATAACTAAAATCATGAGTACCTTAGGACTAACGTTGTTGAAAAATGGTATCCAAATGGTCTAACTTTGTTGAAAAATAGTCTTTCATGATCATTTTCCATTACTTAAACTTACAATTGTTTTGTTCTTCGATTTTTATAAAGGGTCTATTTGATTACATGAAAAATGGATATTGAAATTGAAATTGTTTCCTTGAAAATAGATATAGACTTGAATTCCCACGAGTAGTAAGAAAAGTCTTGCATAATCAATTTCCTATCTGAAAATCAACATAACAAACCAAAGAAAATGGTTAACTAGACATACCCTACGATATTATTTTAAGATATTATTTTTTCAATGCATTTGCAAAACTCCCTATTGTGCAATGCACTTTGGGACTTGTGGACCGATATTGAGATCTTAAAGAGAACTCATAAAATATGTATGTAATTTGAGATCAACATTTTAAGAGTTGTAATTGTCATAGATGGAAATCAATACATACAAATAATCGAAATGATTATGATAGAAAGACCAAGATTTACAATGAAAGAGATCTACTTTTGTCTAACAATACTTGGGTAAATTAAATACAATTGGATTGAGTTCGAGTAACCATGTTGTCATTCAACGGTATTAATTGCTTCAAATACTTCAGTATAAACATTTCTGTACCCCATCTCATATTACATTACAATACCATCAATATTCAAACATCCCATCTAAAATGCACATCAACATCTAAGTCACAAGTCACAAGTCCAGTACTCAAATGTTAATATACATTTCCAAAAAAAATTGTATATTGATCCCTCAAGTGTCTTGTTGGATTAATTTTGAAGTAGCTAAGCTGTCATTCCAATCGAATTTTCTTTATCGCCACTGTATCATCTGTATCAGTATTAATAGCTTTAAAAACTTCACCGTAACTGCATTACAATACATCAATATCGATTTTTCTTTATTCGCCACTATATCATTTGTATCGGTATTAATTGCTTTAAAAACTTCACCATAACTGCATTACAATAAATCAACATCGTATTAATCGCTTTAAAAACTTCAACATAACTTCCAATACTGCATTACAGTACATCAATATTTAAAGACCCAAAATGCATGTCCAATGCTCAAATATTAACGAGTGATTCTTGCTGGCCTGGGCCCAACTGCCTGGTTTGCCCCCCCCCCCCCCCCCCCCCCCCCCCAAACAGCAACCTCGCCCCTTTCCTAGGCCAGCTAGAATTGGGGAATATTAACATACATTCCTCAAAAGTTTTATCTTTTTCTTTAGTAAAATTTTTATAGAACATATAATTGATATCTCACAAAATGATTATAGAACATATCAAAATATACAACAATTCTAAAATGCCCGGTGGTGTACCCGGGGTTGTGCCCGGTCGCCATCAGGGACCGTCAATCTGCCTCGAGATGTGAAATAATTCTCATCTCGAAACATGTGGATGGTCCCTGATGGTGACCGGGCACAACCCCGGGCACAGTAGTATGACTCCAAAATAAATAAGACTACCCCTTCCACCATGAACAAATAACCAATATCACGCTCAAGTGCAAAATAGAAGCAAGTAGACAATCCATTATTTTAATTTAAATAAATCAAAATACTGGAAAAAAAAAACCAACTGTTTCAGACAGATCACTATAAAAGAATTTATAAACACATCTTGATTTACTAAAATTGAGTCATTCCAACAAAGACCGAATTGCTCCTTTAATTATTTTAGAAAAACCAACTTATTTGACTGATTTTTTGTTGAGTTTTTTCGTGATAGGTATTATTAACATATACAAAATAAAAAATTAAAACTAAAAGAAAGTTCTCACCTTGTGTATACAAAGAAAACATGGAGGAGTGTGTATTTCTTCTACAATCTTCTACAATCTCGTGACTATTTGAATATGTTTTTATTTCTTCTACAATCTGGAAACCATGACACTGAAAGAACACAAAGAACTAGTCAGTGATCTATCTCAAGAGTAAGTCTATCTGAAGAGTAAGTCTAGGTAGAAGTGTAAAGAGCTGTAACCATGGCCAATAAATGGCTGGAACACAACGGAGAGGTCTCTAACACGAATCAACTACAACTACAAATAAGCATCCAGAACACTAAACTGTAGAAACTCCAAACAGAGAGAAGAACTCTACACTCGCTAAGACTCCATTAGATACAAAGAAATAACTACGACCACCACCCATGTAGAACACTAAACCATCCAACACTAAACTATCCAAATCAACTCCAAACAAGACCAAAATCGACACAAAAAATAACACAAACAAACCCAATCTCTCTCGAACAATAATCTATCTTCATCAACTCGAACACCAACTTGGAACACCAGAACCCTAATCCATCCTGAAACAACACTAACCTGCCGAAATCGACTCCAAAACACAAATCTGACTAAAATCACCTCAAAACAACACTAATCGACTCCAAAATCTCTCAAATCTGAAGAAAAAACACGCAAAATTGCACGAAAACGAAAAATGCAAGTCCGATTCTTGGCTCAAAAGTAAAGATCGCTTCAACGCCTTTGAAAATAAAGCAAATCCAGTAAGAATCTCAGAAAACACAGAGTCAAAACCTTCAACATAAACATGAATCGGAAATCACATGCAAATCAAATCACTTCACGAAACGATCGTCGACGCTTCATTTTGACAGTAGCAACAGAAATGAAAAGCGGAGAAGGAAGGTTTCAGAGTTGCAGATTGAAGAATCGAAGCAAATGAGAACGAAAAGTGATCGAACGCTCACCTTCATAGAACCAATTAGGGCTCCGAAACGAACGAGAGTGCTTGAGCTTAGCTTCGCTTTTTCACAAACGTTTTCCACAAAATCCACAAACGCTCACCTATAGAAAATGAATGCAAACGTTTGTGCTTGAACCAATTTGGCACGTGGAGACTCACTCACACCATCCATGCACCTTGCACTTTGCACTTTGCACTACAACCACCCTTACTACATTAATAATTATTCTTTTTCCCATTTTATTACTAATACTGTATGATCCTCCACCTCAATTGAACATCATTTTTTAGAGTAGCAAGTATGCAAACAAAAGTTCATGTATATCAATGAATAGGCTGCAATCTTAAGTAACTCCACCCTCAAAATAGACCTTTTTCAAAAACAGAATGCATTATTGCTTTTCTACTTTTCATAAAAATGGTAAAAAACTGAGCTGTGACAACCTAACCCTAAAAAGTTAGGTGTGTAACAGGCAGTAAAGTACTATTTTCCTTTGATACACAAATGAATGCGTTAAAGTGTCTAAAATACAAAACGAACTGTTTTTGAAATACAAATTGATCAATTGTTGGTTTTTATACAAGCCATCATTGCTCGGGAATCAGGATTTTGCAGCCATAACCAAAGGCGGAGCTAAAATTCTCATGGAAGTGGGCAACTAATTATTATTTAAATTAGTAGAGTAATTGACCAACTATTTAAAGAAATGTGAGGGTGGGTGGTGAGGGGCCTTCCTCACTCCATAGAAAGGTTCTTCATCCATGCACTAATGCTTTTTTTGAGGAAAATTGTGTTAAGTAAATAATTATTAAAAATTATTAAATCTTTTAGTAAATTATATAATTGGATAAAAAACTTATTTGGACTCAATTTTTTTTACTAAACAAGTTGTGTTGGATGACTTGGCAACATGTATGATGCATAATTTAATATTACAACATTCAATTTTACTGTGATAATGGCACTATGTAGCCATGTCATTTAGTATAAAAATTAGAGTATTCATTAATATCTAAAATAAGCATTTAAGATCTTGGCCTTATTTAGCTTGTCGCAAATATTTTTCATTATCAATTAATTACATCTCATCACTTGAGATGCTATTTGAATTTGCATTACATTGATAACACCAAAGGCAAAGCTTCCCATTGCTCATTCAACAAAAAATTTAACAATAATTCTAGCTGGCCTGGGAGGTGCGCCTGGGTGGCTGCCTGGACACCCCCTGGCACGCGTTCGGGAGCCTCCCAGGCACGAGCAAAAATTTTCGATTAGCCAAAATTTGGGCGGGATTTGCAGAGCCAAAAATTGGGGGAAACTCAACGCATAGAAGAAGAATCGAAACTCAAGCTTTCGAAACTGTCGAAACTCGAAACTGTTGGGGGAAATTCTGGGCGAATCGAAACTGTCGAAACTCGAGTGAAACCGAACTCTAGGGCGAATCGAGACTCGAGAGAGTAGAAGAAGAAGAAGAAGAAGAAGAAGAAGAAGAAGAAGAAGAAGAAGAAGAAGAAGAGGAAGAAGAAGAGGAAGAACAAATAGAACAAATTGTTGAAGCAACTGGAATCAAACGGAGGAAACCCGCGAAAGGTAAGTCCGAAACTTGAAATTTCTTGATTTCTTCTTGATTTCTTCTAGATCTAGGGTTTGTAGATCTAGGGTTCCTGACGGTTTTTTTTTTTTTCTTTTTTTGTATGTGAGAACAAATAGAAGAGAAGAACGAGTCGTGAAATCATTTCTCATTTCTCTATCATTTCATGCAAATTGGTTTTGCAGAGAAGTGAATGACCCTTTCTCTCAGTTGCCACTCACTCAGCCTACTGTCTTTTGTTTGAAGCTTTCTTCACACTGAAATCAGAACCCACAAAGAAGGTACATTAAACCATGACTGAATTATTGTCAAGTTCAAACATTTTTCATTATATTTGTGGAATATTCAACATAGGGTTACTTCTTTGATTGAGAATTCTCTATGTTCTGCCTTGGGGGTGAAGTTGATTTGCATGATTTTGTCAAGGCAAGGGTTTTTAATAGTTTTGTGTTGTTTTTCTCGAGTTTTGCTTTGATGGGTTTTGTTTTGTGCTTTTTTGGGTTTAGAGAATTCATGGGTTCTGCTTGGTTTGGTAAGGAATTTGTGAAAAGTTTGAGTCTTTGAGTTGAATTTGGTGAAATTTGAGGGTTTAATCTCTGTTCAGTTCAGAGTTCATGATCTGTGAGTCTAAATTAGAGTGTGGATTGCTTCATGAAGCAAATCAATTTCATATTTTAGACTTAGTTTAATTAAGTATATGGTGTCAAAACTGAAAAACCAACACAATCTGTGTATTGAAGAATCACCCTGCATGACACAGTCTATGGATTGAAGAATCACCCTGTCCCTGCACTTAGTTTGATAATTCATTTCAGTTGTGATCCAATTGTTTATACTCTTTCCTAGCCAAGTTTGTGTTTTTACTATGCTTACCACCTCTACACCTAATGAAGGAGGAGAATGAAGCACAATGCATTAACATGCTTCTATAAGCATGTGAGTTAGAAGCCACATGATTTTCTTTCTGTTGTTCTTAGACGAGTTTTTTTTAATCATGCTTGTTTCATCTCTTTTTCAAATTGAACAATTGAGATGTGTCCTTGCTTCAACCATATCACTTATCTTTTCAATAGGTTCTTTATCCTGAAACAATGCGTCATTCTGTATCTTTTATGTGCATTAAGAAACTATTATGAATATCCATAATCCAAAACTTGGGCATCTGGCTTACAAGTTGTTTTACTTGATGTTTTTTGGATTTTACTTCACTTAGTTATCTCTTTGGTAAATTCATTGTCATTCCTAGAATGTTTTAGCACAATGTCTGGCCCATGGAGCCATTTGTTGGGTCTTGTTAGATATACTTGTCATAAAACTTCTCCCAATTTCATATACACAAGGCATGCAACAGTAAGTTTAAAAATAGAATGACCAAATAGCATTTGCTGCATTAATTAAGAGATTGATGTAATTGTTGGTGTATTTTCATGTTATTTTAGATAATATGGTAAATGGAATTGAATTGTGTGAATGTTATAAGGTTTGGCTTGCTATGCATCTTGCTTGATATGTACATTTTCCATAATGAGTGTTGTTTTTACTTGAAAAGAGCATTCTGTCGAAATAGAACTACATGAAATTTTTTTTTTTAAAAAACCTTTCAGGAATGGATAGTGTAGAAGAGAATGAATTGATGGAAAATGAAGAAATTTTAGAAGAGATAATGGATCCCACAGAAGGGATGCAGTTCAACAGCATTAATGAGTACCAACGATATTTTCATGATTATGGTAATAAAATAGGATTTCCAGTGAAAATAAAGAATACGGAAAAAGATGAAAATGGAAAACCTATATTCATGACGCTTGCATGTGGTCGTTCTGGGCAGCATAAAAGTCAATCACAAAATGTTGTAAATAAACGGGGTACAACTAAATGTGGATGTTTGGCTAAAATTAGAGGTAAAATTTACCCTGATGGAACAGTGTCAGTGACAAAGGTAACAGTTGATCACAATCATGAATTGAGCCCTAGAAAATCTAGATTTTATCCGAAAAATAGAGTTATGAGCTCGTATGTGAAGAAGAAGCTGGATTATAATGATAGGGCGGGTATTAGGCCAAATAAGAGTTTTAATTCATGTGTGGTAGAAGCTGGTGGTCATGATAGCTTGCCTTTTTCTCAAAAAGATTGTTACAATTATCTGGATAAAATGAGGAGGTTGAGGCTTGGGGAAGGGGATGCGGAGGCCATTCATAACTACTTCCAAAAAATGCAAGCTAACAATGCTGAGTTCTTTTATATGTTGGATTTGGACAGTAAAGGTAGATTGAGAAATGTCTTTTGGGCTGATGCATGGAGCAGAGCAGCTTACAAGGAGTTTGGAGATGCTGTTACCTTCGACACTACATACTTGACAAATAAGTATGAGATGCCATTTGCTCCTTTTGTTGGGGTGAACCATCACGGGCAGTCAATTCTTTTTGGATGTGGATTGATATGTGGTGAGACCATTGAAGAGTTTGTTTGGCTTTTCCAAACTTGGCTTGTGTGTATGAATGGCAATGCTCCGACGGCTATAATCACTGATCAAGATAGGGCAATGAAGAGGGCCGTTGAAATTGTTTTTCCCAACACACGACACAGATGGTGCTTGTGGCATATTATGAAGAAGTTGCCTGAAAAGTTGTCCGGTTGCAATCAATATGATGCAATAAAGTTTGCAATGCAAAGATCAGTTTACGATTCGTTGTCTCATGAAGAATTTGAAGTAAATTGGCATGGTTTCATTGAGAAATATTGTCTGCAAGAAAATGATTGGCTGAAAGGATTATATCTTGATAGAATGCTTTGGGTGCCAACATATCAAAGATCTACTTTCTGGGCGGGGATGTCTTCAACTCAAAGGAGTGAAAGCATGAATGCCTTTTTTGATGGTTATGTAAATTCGAAGACCACTTTGAAGCAATTCGTTGAACAATATGAGAATGCACTACGAAGTAAAGTTCAAAAGGAAACTGAAGCGGACTTTAAATCGTTTCACCGACAGATCCCTTGCATTACTCCTTATGCTATAGAGAAAACTTTTCAAACTGCCTATAGTACAAAAAAATTTAAGGAATTCCAAGAAGAGATTGCAGGGAATATATGTTGTACAATTCGTAGTGAAGTTATAGATGAGAATGGCTTTGAGGTGTACACTGTTAGACAAGACTTGGTGATAGGAGATAGACAACGTTCAGTCAATTATATAGTATATTTTAACGTTGCCTACTTCATAATCAAGTGTAATTGCCAATTGTTCGAGTTCAAGGGGATCTTATGCAGACATGTATTGAAAGTTTTGTTTGAACGAGATATTCATGCTGTACCAGATAAATATGTCCTTCGGAGGTGGAGGAAAGATGTGAAGAGGGCGCATACAAAGGTTAAGATTGTTTATTCAAATTGGGGAATGAAGCCTGAAAATCAAAGGTTTGACAAGATGTGCAGCCACTTCAATGAAATGGCCGAATACGCCGCTGAGGATGAAAAGAAGACATGCCAAGTTCATGAATGGATCACTTTGAAAATGGAGCAACTCAAAACTGATAATGGTGATGAGTGTGTTGATTCACATGGGTTTATGGAATTTGGGTCCAACACTACTACTTCTGGGATGCAATCCAACATTCATAGTCCATTACCGGTTCGTAGCAAAGGTCGACGCTCTAATTCAAGGATGCAACCCACAGATGAAAAGATTCGAAAAAAAGCACAAAGGAAAAAAATAAACAAGCAAGTAAAGATCAGGCCCTTGAGAAGAATGTGGTATGTTTTGCAAAATGTTTTTATGAATATTTAATTTTTTAAGTCTAGAATATTAAATTTAACGTACACGTCATTTGTAGGGTTGTTCCCAGATTGGAAGGCCTGAGTTAGAATATATGACACCTCATTCACTAACCCCAAATACACAGGTTTGAATTTAATATATTTACTGACGCGAATTATCACTTATGATTGTTCACTTATTATTTGTATTTGTCAACTTGAAGGATCAAACAATGCTGTCACAATCTGGTATTCCAATCTCATTCATGGATCCATATTTTTCATTGATGTCACAGGTATATATTCTAACCAAGGGGTCATACTATTTTTTAGTACTATTGCAATTATTTATATATATATATATAATCGTTTTTTTTTTGCAGCCACCGCCTTCAAGATGAGTTTCTGAAATTTTAAATGCTGAAAATGTTGTGAATATGCTGAAAACGATGAATTGAAGCAGTGAAGATGCTGAAAATGTTGATTTGAAGCAGTGAATAGTATGTGAATAGTATCTGACAGAAAAATTAGCTGTTATGAAGTATGTATTCTGTGAAAATGTTGATTTGAAGCAGTGAATAGTATGCTAAAAATGTTGATTCTGTGAATTCAAACATTCGGTAAGAATATATGTGAATAGTATCTGACAGAAAAATTAGCTGTTATGAAGTATGTATTCTGTGAATTTCGTGAATAGTATCCGTAAGAATTCTGTGAATTCTCTGAATTATGTGAATAGTATCTGTAAGAATATCTCTGAATAGTATCTGTAAGAATTCAGTGAATTCTTGTTATGAATATTCTGTAAGAATTCAAACATTCTTGTTATGAATATCTGTGAATTCAAACATTCTCTGAATTATGTGAATACTATGTTGTTTAGGTGCTCTGAGTTCACTGTGTTCACTGTGTTCACTGTGGCACTACCAATGCTTGAAGAGATCCACCACTAATCAAGAACATAGAGTGCCCATACATATCCCAAAGTACCACCAATTAAAGAAGGAACTCCTTGATTGTGATTCTTGGGGGTCTTGACTATTGAATTGGTCTGCTGCGAAAGCTTGTGCACATGGTTTATGGCCACTTTGTGCAATGGCTACAATGTACAATGAGGAGAAGAAGAGAATGACTTGAAATTCACTAAGAGGAACTAAAGTTGATAGAGTTAGCATTCCAAGGCCCTGTTATTGCATACAGTTTTAGATAATAAGAATTCATCGTTGATACCAAAATTCTGCAAAAACTTCTGCAAACAAATACATTAATATGCAGTCAAGTTCAAGATAAAAATTTACTAACCATCACATGAAGAACGGAAGAGTAAAGGATCGTGCAATATCTACCAAGATATGAGTCTGCCACAAGGGCACCAAGCAGGGGGAGCATGAAAAATCACAATCAATGCTATTTTTCTTCAAACAATATCTGTACTACTTTCATTTCAAACAATAGCAGTACTACTCTGTGTCAATGGTTTGTTTGAAAGCTTACAATTCAACCAACTTACAATAGCATTAATATCTGTACAATGAGAATTACAATTCAATGAAGTTTTGAACAACCCATTTACAATCAGAGGTTTTCTTCACCTCTAACTTGGCATTACAACCAACTCTAGCAACTGGAAGAATCCGTGGTCTCACCTTCACAAGAATAGCACCTCTTACTTGTCTCGGGTCACCGTTATCATTTCCACTAATTTTCCGCTGATAACCTTCCTTTGAGCAACAAAACCGACGAAAAAGAAGTGAACCATCAATGTTCTTTCCTACAACAAAACCTCTGCTAAGGCATTATCTTACCTCCTAATACAAAATCTCTGCAAAACCAATTTGCATGAAATAATAGAGAAATGAGAAATGATAGAGAAATCTCTGCAAAACCAATTTGCATGAAAATCTCTGCAAAACCTCTGCAAATTCAGATAAAACAACATGCTTCATAAACACCCAATAACAATTTTTCATAAAAAATTAGCTCCCATCCTAGCTTGGATTGAAAGTTGAAGCTCAAAGTTCACAATTGAAGAAAAATTTTCTTTAAGAAAAAAGGATTGAAACTCTGAAAAAATCGGCACTTACCCAATTTCCAAACACTAAAAAGAAAAGAGAAAAATCAAAATAAAAATAAAACAGAAATTTGAAACTTTTTGAACTTGACAATAATTCAGTCATGGTTTAATGTACCTTCTTTGTGGGTTCTGATTTCAGTGTGAAGAAAGCTTCAAACAAAAGACAGTAGGCTGAGTGAGAAGAAAATGATCCTCATTAGCATAAATGTTAAAAGGTAGCATAAATGGATGAAACCATTTGATCAACTTAGCATAAATGAAATCTAAGAATTATATAATTTTTATTTTTTATGTCCTCAAAAATTCGATTTAGAAATTATTACAAAGGTGGGAATAGTTGTCAGACAGTGGGTTTCAACTGAAACAGAGCAGCCAAGTATTGTGTTTGAAAATTGTTGGTTAGGAAGCATGAAAAATACCATTTACTTAACAAAGAACCCAGTGTACATAAAACAACTTGCAAGGCATGACAGTTAATTTTTTCCAGTGATCAAGAATCACCCGTATTATTTTCTCCAAGAAGAGCCATTACTCGTTAGTAACAGCTAAAATACACAAGAATTGCATACAAAGATAACCAAGCAATCAGTTTTCTTCAATTTTTTCCAAGTCTGTAGTGGCCATCCTCAAGTACACACTATTGTCGGAAATTTCCAAGGAGTTATATACAACATAAAACCCCAAGGATCACAACAGAAATCAACCTAAATAGGACAGTAGCATAAATGGTGTCTAGAGAAGAAAATGATAATGACTATGATCAGCAAAGGCAAAAGACCATAAATTACCTGTCATACACGCTCAGAAATGCTCGACAAATGTCACAGACGCGTAACTTCTGATCAGTCTGTAAATGATACCAAAGTTATAATCCAAAAGATACTGAATACGAGTAGGACAGAACTATATGTAAGTTAGACTACTAATAGCCTTCACATTTTGTCTTGGTATCCAAAAATCTAGAATAATTCAAACCAAAATCTCGAATTAAAATTGGAAATAGAGGAAATCAGTGAGTGAGAAACAGAGTACCTAAACATTTTGTCTTGGTAATCCTTGCAGTGATGAGCTGGTCATAATCCAATCCGAATCCAAACCATGGCCATCTTTCAGGCATTCGAGCTGATCATAATCCAAGCTTTACCATCTAAACATGTTTTGTAAGGTTTTAAAAGGACTCAACAAACTAATGACCCCCATCACAGCCATTTTGGTAACTAGCATGCAACTTAGAAGGGTGTGCAAGTAGTTTTAGTTCTAAGCTGGCATGACAAGCATGCATACCTCTATGTTGATGAACAACCAAGCTTCTTAGCAAGACGACAATGATTCCATGGGATACCTGCATTTCAAGGAAATCATTGTTGTTTAATAATTCCCTATTCCACAAAAAACCAACAACTGAGCAAGGGTGATGCTAGACTGCTAATAACCAACGTACCAATCGAAACTAGTTTGATTTCCCAGCAAACAACCTAAACTTCAGTCAGGAAATTGTCACTCCTCTTGGCAAGTGACCCCCATCTCAGCAATGACAATGATGTTTCCAGTTTGGCAATCACTTCAGAAAGAAGTCCGCACACTGATCAAACCACATTTCCACAAGGATAGAATGTTACCTTCTCAAAGAATAACCTGTAAGTATAATCATATCAGATTTTTAATTATGATATAAATGTATAAAACATAAAACCAAGGGAAAATTACATTATTGGGGAATACGATACTGACCACCATCCGCATCAGCTATCAAGTTGAGATAACCACTCTTAACAGAAGAATAGATGCTGTTAACCCCATCAAATTTATTTTCTAAATCTTGCTATAACAGTTTGCAAACCTCACCATTGCATGCAGGGAGCCAGGCAGGGCAATTTTATGATTTCTGATCACAAAAATAAACAACACATTAATAAAGTTTAGCAAATATAGATAGACATGAAAGCTTTACAGACAAAAAAAATTAAAAAAGTGAGTCACATTTTACCAACAGATTCATTCTTCTACTTCTTCCTTTCCTGCTCACCTTGTGACCCAAGTTCTTCGTCTTCCATGTAGTATGTATTTTCAGTTACAAAAGCATACCATATGGAAGAAAAAAAAGAACAATATGAAACACAAATTTCATTGGATTATGAAATATATTCACATAATACATATGTATGTACATATTACATTACATATAATTCCATCATTCGTTCAAGAGCTTAATAATAAATATGAAACCTAACATAATAAGTACAACTATCAAAGTATTGATTAAGTCCCTCGTGTAAGCCCAAGGATCATTGTTCCCTTCAGTGACATTTCTTTGATCATTCGATGTACCAACTTGATCATCATAAACTACATTGTTAACTATGACATTTTCATTGTTGTTGGATTCCTCCGAATCTCTCCTCACCGATTCTGAGCGAACCCACAACTCGTATGATTCCTCAGCTTCTTCAACTGACATAAACCCTTTGTAAGAAGCACGACTATACCCTGATACCGCTGATGAACATGTAGGCCAGTTTAGGTATACTCCAGGGCGATGACCTCGATAGACAACATACGCTCTGAATGCCATTCCTACATTTAACAAAATAAATGCCCCGATAGATACGCATGTGGGCACAAAAAAACAATGTTTGAAGATCGAGTAGTTTGAAATGCATACATTTCTCCTTTGTGAGCATGAATAGTTAGTGAACACAATAACACTTGGTTTGGGGATTTTTAAACTTATCTTGAAGAGATCCACCACATAGTAGTAGAGAAGTTGGAATTATAAAGGGAATCCCCAGGATGACTAATGAGGATCATGGTGAGATTTTAATGGAAAACAATTAGACTTTTTTGGTGCAATATATTGTTTTTAACAATTATTTATAGACTTGTACGTTTCTCCCCAAAACGAGTTTTTGTATTGTCAATGTGAATTTAATTAGTAATGCTTCCTAATGACTTACTCTGCTTTGCAATCACAACAAACAGGGCTTAAGAATAAATGGAACTAGAACCATTTAGAGTATGCAAAATTCTAAGTGTCGAGGAAATGACCGAGGAAACGAGCGAGGGAAGTGAGGTGGCGGGGTGGAAGCCGTTCACCCCACTCGAGGTGCGTGCGTCGACTTTTTACGCGCACATCCCGAATGAGGTGAACGGCTCCCAATAATTTTCTAACAAATTGGTTAAACAATACGAAATCAAGCTTCAAACGCTGATCACAATAAATGCTTTCCTAACAAATTGGAAATTGAAATAAAAATGATCACATCTACCAATAATTTTAATCCCTCACTCAAAATTTTATAAACTATTCCCATTAGACAGTTAGGACTATTGAAGTGCCTTGAAATTGTTTTCCCTAAACCTTCGTAAGTTGAATGTGATCTCTCAGTAGTTATGGATTCAAAGCAGTATCAAATAAATATTTGGAATAAAACACATAGAAGTTCTTCAAAATAAATTTCAAATTTTGTAGAAGTCACAGATACATGGTGTTTGCAGAAAAAACTCACATACAAAACAAAAAGAAGAAATCAAGAACCCTAGATCTACAAACCAAACAAAACAAAACAAAAAAAAACTCAAGAAAACAAAAAAACTCGCATACAAAACAAAAAAGAAATCAAGAAAAAACTCACATACAAAAAAAAAAAAAAAAAAAATAAACCGTCAGGAACCCTAGATCTACAAACCCTAGATCTAGAAGAAATCAAGAAATTTCAAGTTTGGGAGTTACCTTTCGCGGGTTTCCTCCGTTTGGGTCGCTGATTCTAGTTGCTTCAACAAGTTCTTCTCTTCTATTTGTTCTCACATACAAAAAAAAAAAAAAAAAAAAAAAAAAAAACAACCGTCAGGAACCCTAGATCTACAAGAAATCAAGAAATTTCAAGTTTCGGACTTACCTTTCGCGGGTTTCCTCCGTTTGATTCCAGTTGCTTCAACAATTTGTTCTATTTGTTCTTCCTCTTCTTCTTCTTCTTCTTCTTCTTCTACTCTCTCGAGTCTCGATTCGCCCTAGAGTTCGGTTTCACTCGAGTTTCGACAGTTTCGATTCGCCCAGAATTTCCCCCAACAGTTTCGAGTTTCGACAGTTTCGAAAGCTTGAGTTTCGATTCTTCTTCTATGCGTTGAGTTTCCCCCAATTTTGGCTCTGCAAATCCCGCCCAAATTTTGGCTAATCGAAAATTTTTGCTCGTGCCTGGGAGGCTCCCGAATGCGTGCCAGGGGGTGTCCAGACAGCCACCCAGTCGCACCTCCCAGGCCAGCTAGAATTATTGAAAATTTAAACAGTGAGGAAACGGGCGAGGAAAACAACGAGGGGGATGGTTGACCGAGTAAACCTTCTTTATTTCTATGAGCAACCTTTTCTTCTCTCTCTGAGCAACTTTATACTCATGCTTATTTCGTCTTCGCTATTCTCAAAGAGAGATAGAGAGAGGGTACGAAGAAGTTTGGAGAGAAGAAGTGAAAAGGCAGAGCAAATAGCAGTTTGGAAAACGCTAATTCATTTTACAAAGGTGAGCTTTTGATTCAGCGTTTTCTGAGATTGTTACTTAGATTTGCTTCATTTTCTAAAGTGTTGAAGTGATTTTAAGTTCTGAACCAAGAATCAGGCTCGCATTGTTCGATTTTACCCTATTTTTTTGTGTTTTCTTCAGTGTTAAAGAGATTTTGGAGTCGATTAGTGTTGTTTTCTCAGATTAATGCTATTTGTGGTATTTAGGGCTATAGATTTGGTTAGGAAAGATGTGATTTTTTTATGGGTTTTGGTGATTCTAGTTGATACATTTAGGAAAATAATTTTGAAGTTTTAGTTTCATAGTTTGAACTCAATTTATATTTACTTGGTTGGATTTGTGAAATTAGGGTTTCATCCCGCAGTCAAAGTTGCTAAATTGCATCTTCCATTTCTGCATTATTACATTTGAGAACTCTATTTAGATCTTAGATCTGTTGTTCTAAATTTATATAGTGAAGGGAATCTATTTTAGTATGGGATCTGTGTGTTCAAAATTCCAATTATTGTGAGAATATACTTAATTCCACAAATTAAAACAAAATTTTATTTATATTTTCTTAACTTTATTCACTTCAATGAGTTAATTTGTGTGTATCACTGTTGATCTTTTCTAATTGTTCGATCTGGATGAATTATTGTCTTTAGGACATCGCAAACCAGTTGTGCTGAATTTCAATGTGTTTGGGTTTCTGTAAGATTTGCTTCTTTTACATTCTTTCTATAATCGATCTTGTTCCACATTTCTTTTTGCAATTTCAGGGAAGTTTTGTATTCATCTTTCCCCTTACTCCATTTCCTGTTATTGATTCCTTTCTTGATTGCTGCTTCAATAATTTGTACTTGCAATGAGTTTGTTCTGAATTGCCAAAAAAAAAAAAAAAAACATTTCTTCTCTAATAGAAGGCATAAATCATTTATATTTGTTTTCATCCACTCTTTCTGCAACACCAATTTAGTCCATTCTTTTTTATGTGGTTCTGCTTTGATGCTGTTCTGTGTTTTATTGCTCCCATTATGAAATTTTTTATTTTCTTAGTTGAAGAATTATTTTCAGGTTGATTAGAGTTTGTGTATTTTTCCATGTTATTTACAGGTTTCAAATTCATGTTTGTAGACAGATTTGGCTTGTTTTTATTTTTTTTTGAGAAACTTAACCATTCTTTGCATTGAGGGTTATGCCTAAATTAATGGGGGCAAATTTTCTCTGTTATGTGCCTTAGATCACTCATAGTAAGTTCTTTTTTTGAGGGATGCAAATTTGGTCATTAGTGTTAGTGGAGGATTGGACTGTCAAATTACTAGTGGTTTCTTTTTTAGCTAATCTACATTGTTCAAGTTTTGGTTATATGCCATTCATGAATGAATTCATGGAAAATATAGAACAATTGTTTATTTTCATGGATTATTTTGGGAACTGATAATTATTTTATGGTTATAATGAAGGATTCTCATACAACTGGTTCTACAAATGAGGTTTCAAGCATTAGACCATAGAAGAATTCAGTTATATATCATTACCATTGACGTATACTACACCGTGTTTTCTTTGTACACAGGTGAATTTTTATTTATTTATTTGTTTATCATGCACAGTACCTGAAGCCCAAAAATATGTTGGTTATTAACAAAATAAGTATAATGATCTTGAAGATAACACATTTTGGATTGGCAGTGGGCTCGATATACCACTACTAACAGCAAGTAACACTGGAATATCCTACCCCCAACTCTTTGACATATTTAGGTCTCAATCTCACCAGCACTAGACTTTTTCTTTTTAACATATTTTTTTCAACTATCTTACTAGTATTCAATATTTGTTTTTTTTTAGCATGCGGGGAATGCCCGACGAGGACACTTGGCCAAATGTGACATCTTTGCCGGGATTCAATGATATTAAATATAGTCCATCAATGACTTCACTTAGTCCCGAGGTATATCGAATGTCACTTTTGTTATAGTAATATTATTGATTTGTTTACTACTTTTGCAATAATATTTATTATTAACTTCATGCAGAACCTGGAAGATACTTTCTCAAATTTGAGCCCTTCAGGAGTTGATCTTTTAGATGTAAGTTTTGTCCTAAAATTATTTTAAAGACAAATTTAGCAATCTAATCCCTTGGATGCTTGTTCAGATAATCTCTTCTAAAATTAGATGAGATATCCATTGCAATTTTTTCATGTTTTTGGTGGTTCATACTAACATAGTTTTAATTGGAATGATTCAGAAAATGTTGTGTCTGAAAGGATCACTGCAGCAGAGGCTCTTGATCATGACTATTTTAAGGAGTGAATTTTAGGACTGCGATTTTATCAAGACTTCGTCTCAGGTTTTTTCTTTTTCTTTCTTTATTATCATATTTTTACATTTAAGACAGTTGTAGGCAATATTTGATTGGGACATCTGTTTATCATATATTTATAATTTAAGAAGTAGATTTGGTTGATTCTTCTTAGTTATATTTTGTGAACTAGGCATGGAATGATGTATTGGGTAATTGCTGACATGTTTCAGGTTTTGACAGGTTGTTGTTACTCAAAAATCTAAAAATACCGTTACAGATGTCGTTAGGTCACAATTCTTTGTTACTCAATTTGAAACAAGAAACAGATATATACGACATGAATCAATATTCATGCTGCCTGCCTATGACAATCCAATTAATTAATTTCCTTAGAAAGCAATAAAAACAAATCAACTAGCAGTAGAAAATGCTAAACGATTAGTAATATTCTATATGCATGCCATCCGATTAGTAATATTTTTCTTGATTTTTCTTTTAACCGTGGAACTAAGCTAAATGAAATTTCACTGCAGGTATTAGTCTCTAGGGTCTAACATGTTGTCACTCCGCTTTCTCTTACTCATTTCTTCATCCTCGCGTCTCTTTCCCTCCTTCTTGTCCTTCGGAGCGGAGAGCTTCTTCTCATCTTCGGTTCCCCTCTTTATAGTCTTCAACTCCTCTAAGGTAATGTGCTTTTGGGTGCTCTTGAGGAGCTTCATCATGTCTAAAGGGGGTTCCAAGGTGAGGTATTCGTAGAGTTTTCCCTCCTTTAGGCCCGTGGTGAAAGCTGTCACGGCCGTATCGTCGCTGCAACCGTTAATGAGTGCCAACTCGTTGTTGAAGAGTGTGACATACTCTCTAAGTGTCTCATTGGATCTCAATTTTAGAGAGTATGTAATGTTGGCATTTTCGAAAACGCCAGACTCCCGATGAAACGCGTCAGGAATTCCTTTGCCAGCAACTTGAAGGAGTCGATCGACCTCGGCGGGAGGCTGTGGAACCATGTTAGTGTTGACTTCTTCAAGCTAGTGGGAAAAGTCTTGCACATCACCGACTCGGATCCTTCTTTGAGGGCCATTACTTAGATTTGCTTCATTTTCTAAGTGTTGAAGTGATTTTAAGTTCTGAACCAAGAATCAGGCTCGCATTGTTCGATTTTGCCCTATTTTTTTGTGTTTTCTTCAGTGTTAAAGAGATTTTGGAGTCGATTAGTGTTGTTTTCTCAGATTAATGCTATTTGTGGTATTTAGGGCTATAGATTCGGTTAGGAAAGATGTGATTTTTTTATGGGTTTTGGTGATTCTAGTTGATACATTTAGGAAAATAATTTTGAAGTTTTAGTTGCATAGTTTGAACTCAATTTATATTTGTGAAATTAGGGTTTCATCCCGCAGTCAAAGTTGCTAAATTGCATCTTCCATTTCTGCATTATTGCATTTGAGAACTCTATTTAGATCTTAGATCTGTTGTTCTAAATTTATATAGTGAAGGGAATCTATTTTAGTATGGGATCTGTGTGTTCAAAATTCCAATTATTGTGAGAATATACTTAATTCCATAAATTAAAACAAAATTTTATTTATATTTTCTTAACTTTATTCACTTCAATGAGTTAATTTGTGTGTATCACTGTTGATCTTTTCTAATTGTTCGATCTGGATGAATTATTGTCTTTGGGACATCGCAAACCAGTTGTGCTGAATTTCAATGTGTTTGGGTTTCTTTAAGATTTGCTTCTTTTACATTCTTTCTATAATCGATCTTGTTCCACATTTCTATTTGCAATTTCAGTGAAGTTTTGTATTCATCTTTTCCCTTACTCCATTTCCTGTCATTGGTTCCTTTCTTGAATGCTGCTACAATAATTTGTATTTGCAATGAGTTTGTTCTGAATTGCAAAAAAAAAAAAACATTTCTTCTCTAATAGAAGGCATAAATCATTTATATTTGTTTTCATCCACTCTTTCTGCAACACCAATTTAGTCCATTCTTTTTTATGTGGTTCTGTTTTGATGCTGTTCTGTGTTTTATTGCTCCCATTATGAAATTTTTTATTTTCTTAGTTGAAGAATTATTTTCAGGTTGATTAGAGTTTGTGTATTTTTCCATGTTATTTACAGGTTTCAAATTCATGTTTGTAGACAAATTTGGCTTGTTTTTATTTTATTTTTAGAAACTTAACCATTCTTTGCATTGAGGATTATGCCTAAATTAATGGGGGCAAATTAGTGTTAGTGGAGGATTGGACTGTCAAATTACTAGTGGTTTCTTTTTTAGCAATCTACATTGTTCAAGTTTTGGTTATATGCCATTCATGAATGAATTCATGGAAAATATAGAACAATTGTTTATTTTCATGGATTATTTTGGGAACTGATAATTATTTTATGGTTATAATGAAGGATTCTCATACAACTGGTTCTACAAATGAGGTTTCAAGCATTAGACCATAGAAGAATTCAGTTATATATCATTACCATTGACGTATACTACACCGTGTTTTCTTTGTACACAGGTGAATTTTTATTTATTTATTTGTTTATCATGCACAGTACCTGAAGCCCAAAAATATGTTGGTTATTAACAAAATAAGTACAATGATCTTGAAGATAACACATTTTGGATTGGCAGTGGGCTCAATATGAGTGCAATTGTATACATAATTGCACTTTTACTATCTATTTGTTAAATTTGCTTGCACCTTTACACATGTTGTAGATATCTGGTCGGCGGGACGTACCTTTGATCAAGGAAGTCTCACATACCAACATTAACAGCAAGCTATGCCCAACTTTTCGACATATTTAGGTCTCAATCTCACTAGAACAAGATTTTTTTTTTCTCAATATATATTTTAAACTATCTTACGAGTATTCAATATTGTTTTTTTTAGCTTACAAGGAATGCCCGACGAAGATGCTTGGCCGAATGTGACATCTTTACTTGGGTTCAATGCTATTCATTACAGTCCACGATGATTTCTTAGGGGGTGTTTGGTTGGATGGAACCTATTACATGAGAATTCATGAAGGGATCCTTAAAATTAAGGCTAAATTGAGGTAACACTCATTATTCACCATTAGACTTTGTGATATGGTGAGAGTGAAAGTTCCATGAACATGAGATTTGCATGCTTCGAGGGGACCAAGAGTGTGATTCTTTTTTAATTTGACTTTTTTTTTCATTACATGTATCATCTTTTTTATTTTCTTTGATTTTAATCTTTTTCTTGTAGTCTCCCAATGCCATTGTGTAATAGGGCTTAGTTGCATGGAATGGTGGATCGAGGTGATTGAGATATCACATTAACTGCTTATTGAGAGCAATGCATATTGAAATGTTGCAAATCGTTAAAAAAATATAATAATGTTAGTGATGATATTGTTGTTGATGATTTTTTAGCGTCACAATTTAAGAATTATTATTTAAGAAATTGTTCCATGTGTGTTTAGTTTACAATTTTACGAACTTTTCCTACCTATCCAAATGTAGAGTATGGTTTTTGAGATTGATCATGATGTCATGCTATACTGCCCTGAGCAATGGAGCACATTATACTTGATGATGCATCAAATCAGATTGACTTCTTGGTTGTACACGTAGCAGAAATCATTCATTACGAGAAACAAGTATCCCAAGATTAGACTGAGTCATAAAGCTTAAAGAAGACAAATTCGGTCATAAAAGCCTAAATAGGGTCTGTCAGAATAGATCATAATCAAAGGCTCAGATTCAGGTCTGATAAAGTTTATTTTCAAGAGGGAGAAACATTATATAGAAAATAGTCGTGGAGGAAGTTACGCCTCTACGGACATATCTTCATAAAAGAAGAGACTGTTATAGAGAACATTTCCTCTTGTTGCGTCTCACATGCTTAAGTAATGTAGGGAATTAAACACATGTATGCAATTTTAACCAAGTTTTATCAAATTTTATCTCCATCTCCAACTGAGTTACTGACTTAAATATCAGAGTGCATTCACCCACAAAAAGGTAGTTTTTGGCAATTTAACATTTATTTTCAAAGTTTTATTTATTGGAGACTGAATTTTAAATGCATCAATAATGATTCTTCAACGATTTAAAATCTTATCACCTGGTTCTTTGTCATCGCCAACAGTATAGAAGTTATATTTAATGTTGTTGCAACTTTGTCTAATGCCATAAGCTCTCATCTCAACAGAGAATGTTGCGTTTTTCGGCATCCTGTTCCTCACACTCAAGGATTTTAAGTGTTACGTTCACAGTCTCAGAATAAAAAAATAAAAAATAAAAAATAAAAATAAAAAATAAAAAATAAAAAATAAAAAATAAAAAATAAAAATAAAAAATAAGAAAACTGAGAATTAGATATCAGTAGCGAGTTTAGTAAATGCATTGATAAATTATATCTTAATGAAAATCGAACCACAAAACAAGTGTTTTTATTTTTATTTTTAATAAAACAATACAAGTTTAAGTATTTATATTTATAGCGGTGGTGATGCCACGTTGAAGAAGATAATGATGCAAGATTGTTAATCTTTCATGTATTGCTTTCAGGACGTTTTTAGTTATACAAGGAGGTGGAAACGCACCACATGCACGTATATTCAATACACACACACACACATATATATATATATATATAAATTAATAACTGCAAATTAAAATTTTTAGAAAATTATTGTTAGTCTACCAATAATTGCAAATTTTCTTAGACTCACCACACCACACATCGTCATTGATAGCATTTCTCAATAGCATTTTTTACAATTTTGCTATGAAAATCAAATTTTAATGGTTTTAAAAATGAAAACGCCGTATAATTTGGGCAAGCTTTTGGTGCCGCTAAATTTTTTTTTCTAGCCAACTGTATCTCTCTTCTCCCCCCAAATTTCACTCTAAACTTAAAATGTGATTCCCCTGCAAAGCTCAACCCTACGCTGCTTGCTTCATTTTCCTTAGGATAAGGTCTTCTTCACTTCTTCAAATCTTCTTCACTTCTTCTTCAGATCTTCTTCTTCTTCACATCTCCAGATCTTTTTCACGTTCTTCACTTCTTCTTCTTCTTCTCATCTTCTACAGTTCTTCTTCTTCTTCACATATTTTCCACATTCTTCTTCACGTTCTGATCCCTCTCGTTTCGAGAGAACGATCAGATCTTCTAATCTATCGGTCTGGTGGCGTTCTCGATTGATTTGCTAATATCAGTCAACACAACTCGCTCCAACTTTGGATATTTTTATGTTTAGGGTGCTCCAATAAAAAACTTAGAAGCAAGTTCTGATGGACATGTAGTTGCTGTCAGACTTTAGCCTAAGGCACACCAGAGAAATCGAGGAAGGGGGGTTCTAGATAGAGTAATCCAGGCGAAACCTTGGGTCGCTTAAAAAAAGGCTTCAACTTGCTAATGCCCCTTTTCCTTTCTCCTCTTCTTCGCAGCAAATCATGGCTCAGTACCTCATTCTTTTCAACAACAACAAGGTTAGCTTCTTCTTCTTCTGATAGATGGGGTTTACTTCTTCTTTTTGTTGGATTAAGAAGAAATTTATGTTTTTTTTATGGAGTTCATTCACTGTTCGAAGCTCTAGGGCTTTTGAAATTGAAGTAAAAATTCAATTTCGGAAGAACCCCACACCATCGTTTTCCTTTTTTTTTTTTTTTTTTAATCTTGTTTCATTGTCTCTTTGTGATTTTGTTCATGTCATATGATGCTCTACAGATTTGCTACATTGATGTTTATTACTTCATTCCTACTGTTTCTTTTCTTCTTTTGTAGCTCTAATTTCACTTTAACCACTTTATAAACACCTATTTCATTGATTAACATTGGGTCAAGTCTTAATTCACGTAGTTCTGATCTTTTGCAGCTGAATCGTTTTCGGGTAGGTCAGATGTTCAATGCTTGCATCATTGGCAAAAGGTTCTTAGTCTTAATCTTGTTAAAGGACCTTGGGCTAAAGAGTTACAAAGTAAAACATCTGAGTATTTTTTTTCTCAACTAAATTGGTGATAATGAAGACATTTAGACATTGTGTATGTGAGACTAATATATTATTGTTGGAAATTTTCAGGAAGATGTTCTTATTATTGAGTTAGTTGAGAAGTTTCGTTGTAAGAAGTGGTTTGTTATAGCACAATATTTGCCTGGTTGCATAAGCAAACAGTGTAGGGGAAGGTAATTGCCAGCATAACAGCTTTAGAGTTTTGTCTCAGCTATTATTTAATTTTGATTCTTGAGTACTTGAAGTTAACAAGTGAACTTTTCAGGTGGCACAACCATATGAATACTGCTATTAAAAAGGGTGCATGGACCAAGGATGAGGAGTTGGCTCTTATACGTGCACACAAGATATATGGGATCAAATGGGCAGAAATTGCAAGGTTTCTACCTAGAAGGTATCTATAGAAAATTTGCATCATTTGAACTATAGTTACCAACTAATAAACTAGTAAGTTGTGGATTACTTTCATTATTATACATGCTAAAAAGAAACGAACAATCTGGGTGGGTATGCATGCATGTAATATGTTAATTTGGGCCTTTATGCGGGGGTTTTTACAATCTTGCACATACAAATTATACCCGTTTATTAGACGTTGTAATGGTTTTTTAAGAAATGTCGGCTATGTACTACTCGGATACTATTATCGATCCATAAGTTTGCCTTGTCCAAGCTCCTAAGGAGTTGGAGTTGTTGGATTCTAAAAGCTTATTGATGATGCACACAAAAAATTGAGTCCATTTTTTTCAACCAAGAAATTGACAGTCCTTTATAGTTACTTTGTCATGCACTAGCATGATAAAAGAGCACATTTTGAGTTTGAACCAATTTGTTACTGCTTCTCTGAGGGTGTTGATATAATTTCCATTTCTTATTGTATACTAGGGCAGATAACTCAATCAAAAATCATTGAAATTGCTATGGTATTCATATTGTTGTTAATAAAGATTCAGATCTGTAATCATTCCCACATGTTTTTCACTATGGTATCTACATTGTGGCATCTGCAATAATATTGTTATAGTTTTTACGTTTTCTTGAGATATGTCTAGTCATCTAAGCTGTTAAGGTTAATTTGTTTTATTTAGCTAGGTTCTTTATGTGAGAGATGCATGCTGCACTTGAGAGCTCTTTTATGGATTCCAATTTAGTGGGACGTGAAACACAAGGGCAGCAACAGGACTGCTCGAATAGGTTGCAGAACCCCATTTCTAGGGCAGCAAGGTTGCTTATTTGAGGCTCCCAATTGAATGGGGTGCAGGAGTAGCAGGGGCGTGCTTGAGTAGGGGAGAAGTCCATCCCTTTGAATGCTTCAATAGAGAAACGAAGTGAAGTCAGTTGCTCTATGTCACAACTATCTTCTTGCCTAGCGAAGTGAGTTAGTAGTATTTCCACATTGTTCTAGAGAGAGTTCTCTAGAACCTCCCATAAAATTTCCTAGAGTTCCATAGGATTCTAGTCCTTAGATATTTCTAAGGAAGTGTGTAGAAGTTCATTGTAGACCGTTAGATCAAATTGATCACCACCGTCCATTGAGGAGGTGGAGTTGTATAAATAGGCTAAGGCCTCATTTGTTGTAATCACCTCAGAGAATTCAAGCAATACAAATTCTAGTTCTCTTAAGCTCTCTTGTGTGTTTTTAGCTTGCTTAGTTTTCCAAAGTCTAAGTAAGTCTTTTGTGGGCAAGGCAGACTAGTTTTCTTTGATAAGTCGAGGCAAAGTTTGCTAGTACCGCACAGGAAGTACTTGTGAAAAGAAAGCCTGTGACAGTTGGTATCAGATTCAGGCTTGGCAAGGTTGGTGAAATCATCCTACACAAGAGAATGTTGTCAGAGGTCAACAACCCAGCAATTGGCAACAACGACAAAGTGGGAAAGTCCGCAAGGACAAGTCGAAGGACATGATTGCTGCGATGGATGAAAGATTGGCCAAGTTGTGTGTCACCATGTCTGTCTTGAAGGAGAAAGTCGAAGACATGGACCAACTCATCGAGGGGCAAACATCCAATGGGGAGGACCAAGAGTTTCGGGAAGAGATGCAAGGAGCCTTGAACGCATTAGTGGGCATGGTGTCCAAGAAGATCGAGTCCCTTGAAGCCCAAATTATTGCCAAATATGCGGAGATGTATGCTTACAGGGAAAGAGTTGAGAAGCTAGAACTCAACTTAGTGTGTGTATGGCTGCGGTAGCCAATGGTGAGACTACACCAGAGACAATCACCCACAGAGTCGAAGCTCCCAAACCTAAGGCCTATGGTGGGGCAAGGAGTGCAAGGGAGATCCACAACTTCTTGTGAAACATGGAGCGATACTTTGATGCGATTGGCATAATAGATGAAACATCAAAGGTACGTAGTGTCTCCTTATATTTAAATGATGTTGCTACAGTTTGGTGGCGCAGAAGGTCCGATGATGTCAAGAAAGGATTGTGCACTATTGACACTTGGGAAGAATTCACGAAGGAACTCAAGAGACAATTCTACCCGGAGAATGCCGAAAACGAAGCTAGAGCCAAGCTTCGTGGCCTTCAACATAAGGAAGGCCACATAAGGGAGTATGTGAAGGAGTTCTCGGAGTTGCTCTTGGAGATTCCTGACATGGGAGAAAAGGATGTTTTGTTTAGCTTTCTTGATGGCCTAACGGGTTGGACCAAGTTGGAATTGAAGAGGCAACGTGTGCAAGACCTTGCAACGGCTATGGTTGCGGCCGAATCCTTGATTGAGTTCAAGAGAAAGGACTCATCCAAGGGACAAGGAAAAAGGCCGAGTAATGACTGCAAAGGTGGGGGAGACAAAGAGAAGTCCTCCAAGGAACACAAGTACTCCAAAGACAAGGGGATGGAGAAAATAGATGGATCACCCAAGAAGATATCATGCTTCTTATGTAGTGGACCCCATCGGGCATTTGAGTGTCCCAACCGGGGGAAATTTGTTGCGTTTGTCATGGAAGAAGAAGCAAAGGAGGACAGGAGGATCGCCTCAATGAATCTCCTAAGTGACATTCAAGCTAAGGTCGAAGAACAACCACATGGAAGGATGTACGTGGAGAGCGAGATCGGGACAAGACTTTGAAAGCCATGGTGGATACCGGAGCCGACATAGTTTACATGGCCAAAGACCTTGCTGAAGAAATTGACTTATCATATACGAAGGAGAAAGGATATATCAAGGGAGTCAATGCTAAAAGTCTCCCAATTGAAGGAATAACTCGTGGCACCGATATTCGGCTTGGACAATGGCGAGGTAAAGTCGACATAACTATTGCTCCAATTGATGCTCACAAATTCTACTTGGGTATAGATTTCTTGGACATGGTGAAAGCGTTCCTGGTCCCATATGCCAACACCATGTGCATCATGGAGAAGGGACAACCTTGTGTTGTGCCCGTGGTACGGGAGATAAGTAACGAGAGAATGGTGTCCGCTCTCCAACTTTCTAAAGGAGTAAAGAGGAATGAGCCTACTTACTTGGCTACCCTCAAGGAAGACGAAGGTCCCATGGATGGAGAGGTGAATGTACCCAAGGCCATCCAAGATGTTCTCAAGGAGTACAATGATGTTATGCCTGCTGAGTTGCCTAAGAAGCTTCCACCAAGGAGATAAGTGGATTATGCTATTGAGTTAGAAGTTGGAGCAAAGCCACCCGCATTTGCTCCTTATCGTATGACACCTCCTGAGCTAGAGGAGTTAAGAAGACAATTGAAGGATTTATTAGATGCTGGTTATATCCGACCCTCCAAAGCTCCATATGGTGCGCCGATCTTATTTCAAAAGAAACATGATGGATCCCTACGACTTTTTATTGACTATCGGGCACTCAACAAGGTCACTATCAAGAACAAGTACCCGATTCCACTTATTGTGGATCTATTTGATCAACTTGGTGATGCAAGGTACTTTACCAAGCTTGACTTGCGCTCGAGATTCTATCAAGTCCGCATAGCCGAAGGAGATGAACCAAAGATGACATGTGTTACAAGGTACGGTCTTACGAGTTCTTAGTCATGCCATTTGGTTTAACTAATGCGCCGACCACATTTTGCACTCTAATGAATAAGGTACTAGCTCCTTACCTTGATCGGTTCGTAGTTGTGTACCTTGATGACATTATGATCTATAGTAAGACATTGGAGGAACATGTGGATCACTTGAGGCAAGTGTTCCAAACCTTGAAGGAGAACGAACTCTATCTCAAAAAGGAGAAGTGCTCATTTGCCCAAGAGGAGGTGACATTCTTGGGTTATATCATTGGCAAGGGCAAGTTTCGTATGGACAAGTCCAAGGTACAACCCATCCAAGAATGGGAACCACCAACCAAAGTCACCGAGTTAAGATCTTTCCTTGGCTTGGTGAATTATTATAGAAGGTTCATCAAAGGCTACTATTCCATAGCAACTCCATTGACGGACTTGCTCAAGAAAGGATGAAGTTGGGATTGGAGTTCAAAATGCCAACAAGATTTCGAAGGATTGAAGAAGGCAATTGTGGAAGAACCGGTGTTGCCACTTCCCAACCATTCTATGTCTTTTGAGGTACATACGGAATTACGGATGCTTCCGACTTTGCTATTGGTGGAGTATTGATGCAAGAAGGGCATCATATTGCCTTTGAAAGTAGGAAGCTCAATGATATTGAGAGGCGGTACATAGTACAAGAGAAGGAAATATCTACGGTTGTGCATTGCCCGCGAACATGGCGACATTACTTGCTTGAGAGCAAATTTGTGGCCAAGACGGACAATGTTGCCACTAGCTACTTCCAGACATAGAAGAAGCTCACACCAAAACAAGCTAGGTGGTAAGATTTCTTGGCAGAGTTCGATTACACTTTGGAAGTACAAGCCTGACAAAGCTAATCTTGTTGAGGATGCTTTGAGTAGAAAAGGAGAACTTGCTGACATAAGTCAACCTCAGAGCAACTTGAAGGGACGCATAAGGGAAGGATTGACACATGATTCCATGGCTCAAACCATCATAGCTCTTGTCAAAAATGGGAAGACAAGACGGTTTTGGGTGGAGAACGGCTTGATATACTCTAAGGGAAGGCGAATCTATGTTTCACCTCATGACAACCTAAGGAAGGGAGTCTTGAAAGAATGCGATGATAGCAAGTGGGTGGGACATCCAGGTATACATCGGACTCTTGCTCTTGTGGAAGATTCCTATTATTGGCCACATATGAGGGATGATATCGAAGCATATGTGAAGACTTGTCTTGTATGCCAACAAGACAAAGTGGAGCAACAATCACCTGTCAGCTTACTTTAACCCCTCCCCATCCCAGAGAGACCTTGGGAGAGTGTTTCCTTAGATTTCATAGTTGGGTTGCCTGCATCGGAGGTTTGCAATTGGATACTTGTGGTCATGGACAGATTTTCGAAGTATGCCACCTTCATTCCCACACCCAAGGAGTGCACAGCCGAGCAAGCCGCACATTTATTCCTCAAACATGTGGTTAAGTATTGGGGTGTGCCCAAATCTATCATCAATGATCGGGATACTAGGTTCACGGGGAAATTTTGGACTGAGTTGTTCAAGTTGTTGGATACTGACCTTAATTTCTTTACTAGCTTTCATCCTCAAATGGATGGTCAAACGGAAAGGATGAATGCCTTGCTGGAGTTATATCTTAGGCACTATGTGAGTGCCAACTAGCAAGATTGGGCTAAGTTGCTAGATGTTGCCCAATTCTCTTTCAACTTGCAGAAGAGTGAAGCGACGGGTCATAGCCCATTTAAGATTGTCATGGGACAACAACCTATGACCTCGAGTTCTATTACCACTAGCTACACTGAAGTGAGTCCATTAGCCTATAAGCTTGCCAAAGGATGGAATGATCAAGCTGATGAGGCTCGAGCTTACCTGAAAAAAGCATCCAAGAGGATGAAGAAGTGGGCCGACAAGAAGAGACGTCCTCGAGAGTTCCAGGTTGGAGACCTGGTGCTTGTCAAGATGCATGCTCATGCCAGACTTTTTGGACTGCATCGTGGCCTTATCAGGAGATATGAGGGTCCTTTCCCCATAGTCAAGAAAGTGGGAAAGCAAGCCTACAAGGTCAAGTTGCCGCCGAGGATCAAGTTTCATCCAGTCTTCCATGTGAGCCTATTGAAACCGTATAAGGAAGATCAAGATGATCCAAACAGAGGAGTTTCACAAAGAGCACCAATGGGCCTGAGGATCTAACATGACAAGGAGCCAAAGACTATCTTGTCAGATCGTGTGGTGCGTCATTCCAACAAACCTCCTACACATGAGCTACTCGTCAAGTGGAAAGGATTGCCAGAAAGTGAAGCTAGCTGGGAGTCAATCCAACATTTGTGGCAATTCAAGGAGCAAAAATCAAACCGTACGAGGATTTGAAGGCGACGTCGAGGTGGGGGAGAATGTCACAACTATCTTCTTGCCTAGCGAAGTGAAGTTGGCAAGTGTAAATAATGTAGAGTATTCCACATTGTTTTGGAGAGAGTTCTCTAGAACCTCCCATAAAATTCCCTAGAGTTCCATAAGGATTCTAGTCCTTAGATATTTCTAAGGAAGTGTGTAGAAGTTCATTGTAGACCGTTAGATCAAATTGATCACCACCGTCCATTGAGGGGGTGAAGTTGTATAAATAGGCTAAGGCCTCATTTGTTGTAATCACCTCAGAGAATTCAAGCAATACAAGTTCTAGTTCTCTTAAGCTCTATTGTGTGTTCTTAGCTTGCTTAGTTTTTCAAAGTCTAAGTCTTTTGTGGGCAAGGCTGACTAGTTTTTTTTATAAGTCGAGGCAAAGTTTGCTAGTACCGCACGGGAAGTACTTGTGAAAAGAAAGCCCGTGACATCTAGTAGGTGAAAGAGTTGTCTCTTGGACTGTTTTATACAGGGAGAAAATAGGGTGTAACAGGGAATGAAACAATGAGTGAACATGGAATAGGAGATGTAGTGAGCTGCGTACAGTAGAGAATAGTGAGTGTAGCAGTTGTTGGTTGTTGAAGAAATAGAGTGAATGACTAGGAGAATAAGGAGGTTGGGATAGACCTATAAAAGATATCATTATCTTCTCCTTCTTCAGGTAAATCATCAAAAATTCTGATTTTTTTCTTTCATCTTATTTTCTTTCATATACCACTAAATTCTACTAAATTCTACATGTTATGGTGAATTTTTTTTTTCTTTGCATTTGTGTGTTAACTTCAAACTACGAATGCACAAATAGCACATCAATCTAGCATATATGTTTTGGATACCCAGGAGTACTGGTTCCAAATATACCAAATATAGAGACAAGGCTAAAGTCGGTCATAACAGGTATACTTCTCTTCCAGATCCAGTATATCATATTTTTCTATTTTCAAGAATGCATTACCTTAGGTTACTTCAAATATGGTCGTTACTACAATTCTCTTGAAACTATTGATGCGGCCATAGCTAGGCAAAACTATTCTCCTAGTCTTATTATTACTAACCAAGTCCAAATTTCCTTTGTTGTAGTTAAATCATGTATTTAAAATTAGAGATCTTGTGACTAAGAACGAAGCAATACTAGCCAAGAATCGGGAGGATGGTAATGAAGTTATTCTTAATGGTGATGAATTCCTTGATGGTAGATTTACTCGACCTAAGGTATTTTTGGTGTTTTTCATACTTAAATGGTACAAAAGTTTCTAATAATGTTGGCAGGCTTTGATGATACTTCTTATTTATTTATTTATTTCTTTTACCAACCTATCTACACGTGTTTTCCTTGGGGATTTAGAGCTTCAATAAGCATTGATCGAGACTTGTAATATATGTCTGAATGCCTGAATGAATATCTCTCTTGGTCTTGAATTCCTGAACATATGCTTGAATTCAAACATGTTTGTCTTAGTAGAAAACTAAGCAATTATTTCATGATCAGGAATAGGTTCTTAAAAGCCTAAGTGGTGAAATCCTTACACAAATTAAAAGAAGGTGAATTACTACCAATTTTGTAAATCCATTTGTATCCATGCATGTGTACGTTTGTGTCCATGTCAAGCTTTATAAATGCAAGCTGGTGATAAAGCTTATCATGTTTAATTCGTTGATTCATTTTAGGAAGAACTGAATTGGAGATGGATTATCTTAATTCTGGTTTTGGTGGACTAGTCTAGTTTGTCAATTTTTTTTTGTAGGTTCAAATCGATAATCTAATGATGGTGCAATATGATTATCATTCAAGTTTTAAACTCTTCTAAATTTGGTTTTGTAGGTGTCTGAAATGTGCTTTATAAGTACTTTTATTGACCTCAATAAAAGATTATTGTTTCTACAATCACCACAGTGCCAAGTATGAGACTGCCCAACAACTTTATGTCAAATTCATGTAATGGTGGGAGTGAAGATGTCAATTTTCATTGAGATATAGTGTAGTACTTTTGAGACAAATGTTGTCATTGAGATAATATTTTTATCGTATTGTATTCAAATCGTGATGATAGTTCGTATGTTTATGAGATGATTAATATATATTTTTGGATCATTTGGATGCTTTACATATAATATATGCAATATTATCTTCTATGGTTAAAGAAATTAATGTTATAAAAAGTCATTTGATAGATAGCACTATAGAAAAAAAAAAAGAAAAAAAAAAAGGACTTGAGAAATGCTATAGAAACTAATACAATATCATTTGTTAAATGCTACGTGAGGAAAGACAATAGGTAACTAGACAATAACATTTCTTAAGTGTTGTCACAAGCTAAACAATAACACTTTTTACACGCTATTACAGGTTTAACTATAGCATTTTTAAAACGTTATTACAAGCTAAACAATAGCACTTTAAAAACGCTATAAATGGTCTACTTACAATAGCGTTTCTGAAACGCTATAAATAACCCAGTACTTATTATAGCTCCGGCAGACACAACATTTACTAAAATGCTATGGTAACCTACAATAGCGTTTTTGAAACGCTATGAATTAGAATTTGTGGTGTAGTGACTAAAACGGGAAAAAGCTTATTTCACCCTAACGAACCAAATTAAATGCAAAAAAAAAAAAATTAATAATAATAATAATAATAAAATCTCATAATCAAAACCATATCTTTGCAGGCCAAACGTACCCAAATGACTAAAACACAAAATGAAGCCTACAATAATCCTAACATAAGTGGAATAAAATGTAGCAAGGGATGACAATAAGACCGTCAATGAATAAACCTCTTATTAGCAAATTCATTCGAATAATTTGTCTGCACAAAAAAATAAAATAAAAAATAATTTGTCTGTATAATAACCCAACCCATCCCACCTGCCAATGGCATGATAGCTCAATGGTTGGAGCTTGGCGGATAGTACAATAGGTCATGGTTCGAACCCAGCTTGCGGTATCTTTACCAGTTTATGATGTGTTGACCAATTCTAGTCTTTAACAAGTTCTGGGATCCTATAAAACCTTATTTGCCTTTCAAATAAAAAACCCCATCCCACCTCCAATTACCATTAACTTTTTTTTATGATGCATCTCGATAATATCCAAAGGTGTAAACCCATCTTCTTCAAATGATCTCCCCATTTTTCGCAAGTTCACGACACACCCACCATCTCCTCTAGATACCCATCCCCAATCTCATATCCCAATAGTGCCATCTTGTCCAAGCACTTTTTTTTTACAACTAAACCATTCCACTGTCTCATAAGTACCTCACCGCCACCCCTATTTCCCACTAATAACTCTATAACTTTGTTATCTCCTATCTACCTAACAACCCAGCCTATACGCCACCATCGTTGTGCCCCCCATTGCTACTATCTTTGTCGATTTTCCCATCGGAAGCCTAGCTTAAGCACTTCCCCTTGTCATCGATACAAACAACGATGTCTCGGTCAAGTGTTTTGTACTTGTACATAAGAAGATGACGAATAACCCAAAAAAAAGAAGAATGCTTGGAGCATGGGATGACCAGGGTCAGGCAATTTGAACAGAAAGGGGTGACTGGTGGAGAGGAGGAGCATTCAGTGGCGTCATGGTGGTGATGGACTGCGATCATATAAAGGGAGGGAGGCCGGTGGTGTCGGGAGAAGAGGAGGGGAATGAGAGGGTTTCTGTGGTTGTTGTTTTCATACAAAGGGAAGAAAAAGGGGAAGAGAAGAAGAATAAGAGTGTTGGAAGGAAAAAGATATTCGAAGAGAGCTTGAGAGAGATATCTTAAAGAGAATAAGAGATATCGAAAAAGAAATTGAGAGAGAGAGGGGGGAGGACAGGACGAGACAAAAGTTGTTTACTTTGGATGAGGGCAAAATGGAAAACCCAAATATCAACTTGAAGATTATATATATATTATTCTACCTCTGTTCATTTGGGGAACTTTAATTATACGGAAAATGATTTTTAAGGCCTATTTTTCACAAAATAGACAATTTAGATACTGTAATTGATGCAACGGTTATTTTGTGCCTACTTTTATGACCAACAATGACTATTTCATTAACCCATGTTAACTCATAAACTTATAGGATATATTTACCTTCCTTAACAAATAGAAAACATAATTTTATGCATTTGTAACCAACAATGATTCTTTTATTAATTATTTTTTTATTTTTTTTATTTTTTACTTTTTGTAACCCTTAACCCCTCCCACCCATTAGTCATTATTTTTTGTTAGTTTTTTTATTTTTTTTTATTTTTTATGTTATCTTGTTCTTTAATTGCAGTTTGAGCAACTATTTTATAACATTTGTTAGCTGCAAATGAATACATTAATATTTTCATGTTAGCATTTTTTTATTCTTGAATGTTTTGTCACTCTGAATGTGTTTGATTTGACTGGTTATGAAGGCATATATGAATTTGAAAATCAAATTATTTTTTTGTTTCAATTAATGGTTGCTTCAATTATCTGTCATTATTTAGTTTACATTAAATTATCTTATTCAAAATTGGTTTTCATTTTACCTCTAAGGCTATGATCATGCTCTGTGGTAGATAGTTTGTGACTAAATAATGACAGAGAATAAAATATATCACTTTACAGGTACCAATGCATTGAATAATATGAAATCAAATTTTGATAGTGGGACAATTGATTTTATTAACTACATTATAGAATAAGAAACAATAATAATTAAAATCCAAAATTTAATCATCATTAAGAAAGGTAATGCACGGGTACATGTAAACTTTTCTAATCAAATTTATGATAAATTAATCAAATTGATTTTATTAAATAATTAAAATCAAATTTCTAATCATCATTAACAGTCAATGAAACTTATAAAACTTATAATTGGTGACTCATAATTAGAATCATTAATATCGATACCTACCAGCGGCATGGGGTGGGAGGGTTAAAGGTAATTTTTTTTAATTAATAAAAGAGTCTTTGTTGGTTATAAAAGTATAAAATTATGTTTTCTATTTGTTTAGGAAGAGTTAATATGTCTTATAACTTTATAAGTTAACCTGAGTTAATAAAATAATCATTGTTGGTCATACAAGTATAAAAGTTTGGCACAACATAGTCATTATATCAATTACGATATCTAAATTGTCTATTTTGTGAAGAAGTAAGCCTTAAAATTATTTTTGTTAATTATATAGTCCATAAGTATAATATAACCTAACGAGGGTTGGGCTTTGGCCAATTTGTATGGGTGAGTGTTTGTCAAGTTACAGTTATGGACTAGGTCTTATACCCTAATCCATCCATCGTACCCAAGTTGGGATCGAGGGGGGCTCATGTGCACAAAGCACAGGACCGCCTCATGTACACCAATTTGAGTCATTAGATCTATTGGACGGCTCAGATTTTTGCATTTCAAATTTTTTATTTCAAAGTTTAGAGGGGAATGACCTCGTCTCCACTGGGGCTTACAACCACTCTCTCTCTGCTTACGTGTCTATTCCCTCTCCTTTTTATACTTGAAACCTCTCCCTCCCCCTCCCCCTCCCCATCCTCATTTCTCTCTCTAGATTCAGTGAGGTAAGCAGTAGCTTCAAAACCTTATCGGCCATGGGCTCATTTGGAAAGATGGGTGGTCGTGGTTCTAACGGAATTGCCACCGACATAGATGACTTGGTAGATAAGTCTCAGTTATGCATGGGTTGGGTCAGTGAGATTTATTTTGTTGGTTAGCTTTAGAGTGAAGGAGGAGCAACAATACTTATGATTTTTGAGTTATACATAGGCTTTCATATAGCAAATTTTTTGTTATTTTGGAGGAGGAAAATGTACTCCTATACGTACCTCATTTCTTTTTCAGACAAAAATAGTGGGAGAATGTGAATGTAATTATATTAATCTGATTTGGTGCAGAAAAATAAAATGTTCATTTGTTTATGAAAGGGGAAGAAAAGCTTGTTGGTTTGTCATGTGAGCAATGTCTCCATTGGGTTTCTGAAAAATTTTAAATCAGCGTGAAGACCAAAGTTTAATAAGTTTGAACTGATGGCCTAAAAACAAACTTATAATCTAATAAACTGAAGACCCAGTAGTCGAAGGTGAGATTCAAAGTTAGGACGTGGGAACAAATTCACACAACCGTAACCACTAGGCCATAACACCATTAGGCGACAAACAACACTTGTGGCTTGTGAATATACACTATTCAACAATCTTGGCGGCGAAGATAAATGGAACTATCAGGGTAAGAATATTTAGTTGTA